>LPNX010458816.1:3040-43258 GCA_001517045.1 Pseudotsuga menziesii | reverse complement strand
ATTTGACAAGCTTGCATACCTTTTGTTCTTTTCCTTTCACAACAAATCCTTCTGGCTGAGACATGAAGACATTCTCTTTCAAGTATCCATTCAAGAAAGAAGTCTTCACATCCATCTGATGAACTTTCCACCCATTCTGGGAAGCTAAAGAGAGTAAGGTATGGATGGTAGCCCATTTCGCTGTAGGAGAAAACGTTTCTTCATAGTCAATTCCTTCCTTCTGTGCATAGCCTTTTGCTACAAGCCTCGCTTTGTGCTTGTCAAGTGAGCCATCTGATCTGTATTTGTTCTTATACACCTACTTGCAGCCAATTGGTTTGGTTCCAACTGGAGGGTCAACCAGCTTCCAAGTTCCATTCTTCATGAGTGCATCATACTCATTCTGCATAGCTTCTTTCCACTCAACTCGAGTAGAATCTTCTTCAAAGGAAGTTGGTTCAAAGTTAGTAGATAAATTTAATTCACAATCAAATGATACATCCATGTCATCACCTGAATTATATTCTTCTCCTCCATCTTCATGTCTTTTTGAACTTCTCGTTCCCGTCTTTCCAACTTCATCCGGATGGACACTTTCAAGTGTCTTTGTGGCCCATTTAGGAATCTTCCGTGATGGTCCTGGTTGATCAGCTGGTGGTGCTTCATTTTCTTCAAGGTTGAGTCTTCCAATTCTCTCAATCACATCATCCAGTTGAATCTCTTGTTTAGGTGAAGTAGCAGGAACTTCTTCATGCGGGGGAGTTGGTGCTTCATATGGAAATTCCAAAGGTTGATCCAGAATAGGAATCCCCCCTTCAAGGTTTGAATTTCATATTCATTTTCAGAATATTTCTTTGGATGAGGATATTTTTCCAAACGATCAAGTTGTCTCTCAATGGACTAGTCATTTTTATTAGGCTCAAGAAAAATGACATCTCTGGAAATAACAAACTTCTTCTTTACCTCATCATACAGACGGTATGCCTTGGAGTTTTCTTTGTACCCCAGGAAAATGCATTTTCTACTTCGAGCACCAAGCTTGTTTCTTTGCTCCTTTGGAATCAAGGCAAAACAGGTGGAACCAAAAACTCTGAGATGCCTGACTAAAGGGAGATGGCCAAACCACATTTCATGTGGAGTCTTGTTATCAAGAGCATTTGAGGGACTTCTATTTCTCAAATAGGCTGCACATTTCACTGCATCACCCCAAAACATTAGTTTTACATTCTTAAAAAACATCATTGAGCGTACCATAGTCATTATGGTTCTGTTCATTCTTTTTGCTACACCGTTTTGTTGAGGATTGTAGGGAACTGCAGTCTGATGTGC
The DNA here is from genome assembly GCA_001517045.1 of Pseudotsuga menziesii. Classification (NCBI taxonomy): domain Eukaryota; kingdom Viridiplantae; phylum Streptophyta; class Pinopsida; order Pinales; family Pinaceae; genus Pseudotsuga; species Pseudotsuga menziesii. The sequence continues at coordinate 41,950 of LPNX010458816.1, read as the reverse complement.
AATTCCATGTTGGCGAAGATAATCTTCAAAAGCATTTGAAGTGTATTCTTTCCCATTGTCAGTACGAAGTGTACCAATTTTAGATTGTGCTTGTTTTTCTATCAATGCATAAAAGTCCTTGAATGTTTGAAATGCTTCTGATTTTGTCTTTAATGAGTAAATCCAGCACATTCTTGAGTAGTCATCAACAAAGGTCATAAAATACTTATTCCCGTTGGCAGAAGGAGTTGGCATTGGGCCACATAAATCAGAATGCACTAATTCTAATTTCTTACTTGCTCTGAAATTAAATTCATGGAATGGCAGCTTACTGTGTTTCCCTAATATACATGCATCACATTTGCTCTTCTCTTTGGGAATGGTGGGAAAACCAAATACACCATTGTTGGAGCAGGATCCCGCAGCTACAGAAGAAGCTGCTAGTTTTGGCGGAAAGAGAGAAGTTTTGGTGGAAAAAGGACAGGGCGGAGCTACGACGCCGTAGCACGTTTCCAGCTGGAGAGCAGAGCCGGAAACCATGACTTTTGGGATAGAAAAGTCAAGAAGGAAACGGTACCTGAGCGGCCGAGAGAAGAAAGCTCAACCACTGCATTGAAGGCAGCGGCAGAAGACAGGAGGGCTCAGCAACCCTCATAAAGAAGAAGGAGCAACGAGGCTCAAGCATTGAAGGCGAAGGACAGAAAGAGAAGCGGTGAATAGTACCCATGGTCAGTGCCGGGAAGCATGGAAGACTGCAGAGAGCTACAGTGTGACGGGAAGCGGCTACCTCAAGGACAGAGAGGACCGACTGTCACTAATTAGGGTATGGGTTTACTGTTGGGACAGGCCCACAGTGTTGTAATGGCATGACCTTCGGGCTGCCTATAAAATATTGCATTTTTGTATTGTAAAGGGTTAGCTAATCAGTCAGTTAGATAGTTGGTCAGTTGATAGTTTTGTAGACTAAGGAATCAGTCAGGCAGACTGCGTTGTAACAATCCAGACACCTAGTTGTCTGTGAGTCATTTGAGTCTGTATGTAATCATCCACAGAGAGAACAGAGGGGGAAGGATATATTGAAAGAAAGGAAACATAGAGATAGACCAGAGATCTAGAAGAGACCTCGCGCTGCATATGCAGTGCAACAGACTGTGCTAACTTCCCTCAAGATATATAATAGAAGCACAGTTTGGTGGACGTAGCTCCCATCCCGGGGGTGAACCACGTTAAATCTGCGTGTTATGTGTTGTATGAATGTGATTGTATTTGCTTACTGTTACTGGTTATTATGCATGTAATGTTAGTTGCCGTAGATGAATGCATGTATTGTTCCGCTCATGATAATGCAAGAGGATAAAGATAAGTTGAAGCATTTTAGTAGGCTGTTTAAAGACTCCTTTACGTCTGTCTCTAATGACCAGTTACTCACAATATACTTCTGAGAAGTAGAGTTTCGCACATCGGCACAGTCAACGTTAAGAGCGCAAAGTCATAGTGGTAAGATATCGCAGAGAGGCGATATCGCATTGGCAGAGGAGTTGCGGTGCGCGATACTGCGAGCTGAGGGCTTAGCGTTGAGGAGAGGAGGGGTGTTCCATGGTGCGCAGAGATGCGGTAAGGTTGGGAATATTGTGAGTAAGTGGAAGTTGTGCGACGCGAGAGGAAATCGTGCGACTTGCGCGGGGTTAAGCATCGCACGGGTAAAAGTGCTGCTAGTAGAAGGTGACGTGCGATGCGCAGAGCTAGTTGACCTAGTGGCGCGCAGGAGTAAGAGAAAAGAAGTAGGATGCGCAGAACCTGGTCCAAGACACTTGAGTCTTGGCCAACCCATTAGATTCACTTCAGGTGAGACTTCAGATCACTTCGCGGTCTGTCGCCGAAAGGGCCAGTGAGTTTTGGGTGTTGTTGATTAATTATAGTAAACCCGGGTCTGCCCATGCAATCAACAACCATTCTTTCTCAACAAACAAAGACTGTTATAATTCAGATGACAAAATCTTGCATGCCACAATAAACTTGATGACAAATTACCTTCTCCATGCTGAGAGAGGTAGGCATAGTTTTGAACCCTTGCAGATGAACCCTTTAGCTTCAGCAGCTTCCCATCTTCGTATCCAGTCATGATGACTTGGTTGTCAGAGGACTTTCTTATTTCTACGATTCCATCAAACATGTGGATGGAATGGCCTTGTTGTCGAATCTGCACCAAGGACAGCATGCTTCTCCGCAACTCTGGAAGATAAAGAACATTCTTCAACAAGAAATCAGGGAATCAAGGCATCTTCAGCCGAATGGTGCCCATTCCCTTTGGTTTAAGACTTGACTTATTTGCAAAGTAAACTATGGCATTTATTGTTTCATTAAGTTCTTCAAAACAGTCTTTTCTAAAAGTCATGTGTGATGTTGCACCAGTATCAAGTAGCCAACAATCTGTGTAAGATGAAAGTGAATTCATTTCATTAATACCAAGATTACAATGTGCAACAATACAATGAGAAGAATCTAAAGATTTACTAGCATCTTGGTTCTTATTGTCATCTTTCTTCTGGTCGTGTCTGTCTTTGATGGAGTCCCACGAAGCCCAACACTGATCTGTTGTGTGTCCAATCTTTCCACAACGCTTGCACTTCAAATCTGATCTTTTGCTGGAGTTGTTTCTGCCTCCTCTACCTCTGAAGTTTCTTCTTCCTTTGCCTCTCTTGCTGCTTTCTCCTTTGGGATGATCTTTGGATTGGTCTTTGGTGTGGTTCTTTGCTTTTTGAGCAAAGCAAAGTGATTCTCTAGAATGTTCGGTTGTCTTATTACCAAAAGCTTTCTCTCTGTCAGCTATCTTCTCTACCAGGGTGTCAAATGTCAGTGATTTGAACTTGTCACTTGCTTGCAACGACTCAAGATAGTTGGAGTGAGAAGGATACAAAGATTTTACAAATGTTGCAAGGGGAAGATCTAGTTTCATACCAGAGGCTTGAATCTTGTGCATGATAGCTTTGATTTCAGAGGCAACTAACATGGGATCGTTGTCTTTTACTTCTAAAATGAATAGTTTTAGCATTAGTTGAATAACTTCCATTTCAGAGTGTGAATCATACAAATATTTTAACGTTTTTAGTGCTTCAAAACATGACTTTGCAGGAAATATGTGTTGGCTCACCTTTTCACTGACTGTGGCAGTGATTACCGCTAAATCTTTCTTATCTTTTGTTTTCCAAATGGCCTTCTCTTTCTCGGATTCTGGAGGTCCTGGGTCTCTGGTTATGGGCCCTCCAGCTTCTGTCTCTATTGTGGTGCCTTCGCAAATACCATCCCAAAGGTCATTGTAGATGAAGGCAGATTTGATCTTCCTCCACCATTCTGGATAAGTGTCCTTGCTAGTGAGAGTGGCACCAACTACAGATGTTATAGATTGCATCTTATGTGATTGAATCTTGCAACTAAAACGATAGGAGAAAAAAAAAAGAGTAAAGGTGCAGGTCTAAGTATCCGCCACCTTCCTCAAGCTTTACAACAATGTCAATGTCTCTGCTATTGTCATACAAACTTTGAAATACAAACTTAATCCTCTCAAGCCTACATTACCAACTTTAAATATGCTTTCAATGGCTTTCAAACTAGTAGAAAACAATCTCTCACCAACGCAAAGGAGCAGGTCGCAGGTCAAAGAAAAGCAGGCTTTCTTCAAGAGATAAGAACGCAACCTTCTTGTCAACGCTGCAACACTCTTCAAAATACAGACGTACACCAACAATCTTCTCTGGAAATGTAGTCACAGTTTCACTTTGTAGCAGTTCACAAGGAAGAGAAGCGCAACATGCACTTCTTCTCCAACGTATCAACTATCAGTCACAAGCTCAGCAAAGAAATCACAGCACTCTTTTTATACGATAGGTATGGTCACAACTTCATATTCAAAATGCAGCTTCAATTTCAAAATGCTTCTTCAAATTGAAAAGAAGAAAATGCAACGCTTCTAGTAGTTTCACATTCTCCAAGTAGTCCTCAACAAAACAATGATCTCATATCCAAATGAAACAGATCTAGGTCTCGATGTATTCAAGACGCATCTCCACATAGATGAATACAATCGTGATCTTGTTCACTCACATTCAGGTTGAGTCTTTACACTTTCCACCAACAGTATTCTGGTGGAGGAGAGCATCAGTTCTCAACTACAATCTTCAAGTAGTTGTGAGCAGCTTCATGATAACACAAGGAATTTGCAGCAATTTTCACCAAGTTCGAGGAAAGGCGTGAATGTTCATCACAACAATCTTCAATCACCGATCTTCCATAGACTCATAACAACCAAATAGAAAAATATCTTCAATATTTATCAAAGAGGTCGCATTTTCTCCAAAATTTGCAGCCGCAAGTTGCAGCTCTCAATGAATACTTCACAACGGTCTTCAATTCTCAAAATACAGCACTACGAGTTCTCAATACAAGAGATTATTCAAAAAAAGAAGTTGCTTCTCTCATACAATATTATGGCTACCTAAAATAGCTTCACTCATGTATATACTCCTTTCAGCTTTCCCACTGAACTTATGCAGTCACAAACATTGAGTGTTACAGTAACGATCAGAATACTAGAAACTGAAGATTGCAATGGTGTGTAGAATATCTCAATAGGTAGTGGAATGGAAGCACGATGGGGCTATGAGAAATATGAGTTGCAGCAGAGTGGTAACTCTCAAATGAGAAAATGAAGCGTTGATGCAAAATTAGGGTTAGGTATATAGCAGACTAATTCAAACGTTCTAGCAATGAACAATCAATGTGCAACAAATTGAGGAAATAATTAATAACATATTTCCCAACGGACTATTTCATACCTAAGACAACCATTCCTCAACACAGGCCTGGACTTGTCACGCACACAACGAATTCACTGGCAGGAGAGATGCACGGAATTATTGGCACCCAGGCTGTAGGAAAACGCATGCAAATACAGACTGATGGGGCAGGAAGCCTGAAATAAATAAGTAGAAGGAAGGATGAAGGTTTGGCAGCGAGACTACCAGGACTGACAAGCATACAGGCAGGAGTTATGGTAGGCACCTGCTCTGATACCACTGTCAGGTGGAATAACTCTCGAATTCATTTTATTTCTCCATAGAATGTCTTTATTTATACATCTACGATGACTCTTGGGATCACACATCCGAAAGTCTCTTCATATTCCTAATATTTACAATAACGTATAATCCCGACGGATTATATTCCAACATTTGGGAATACATCAATGTCCCCTGATCGATGGATCCTCTCAAGTGTTCGACCTCAACACATTTATTCACACTTTTTAGTTTGCACTTTAGTACCTTGATTCCCATTTTCATTATCAGTGGGTGATCTCGCATCTGTTAACGGTATACATCAATGACGAGTAATCAGATGATGGACTACCATGTTCGACCTCGACACCTCTATTCACATAGTAGGACATGTACTTGTAGCGGTTTGTGTAGAATACTTTCCAGATTGTTGGCATCTCTTATATGCTACCTCCTTGATCATGCCATTGTTCATGAGATTTCAGCTCTCGTGACTTGATTCCAATATATGTCAGACATTTCCAGCCATTATGGAGATTTTGATCTGTTATAAATCTTCAGCCATTATGGAGATCATGGTCCTTTGTATATCTTCATCATGGAGATTCTGATCTATGTATATTGTACGTGGCGATGACCACTTATGTGATATCTTGTATCATGCCTATTCATGGCCATTGCACTCTTGTGTATCCAGGACTGCTTAATGTATTTGCAGTTATGTGCAGAGTTGTATTATTGTACTATGCTGATTGGGTGGCTGTTCTTCCATTTGGGATCCTTCATCACTCCACTTCTAGGATGTACTTATAATGTATTTCAGTCATCATATGACCCCTCTGACCTCACACATTAGGGGACATCTGTTATAGCTGATTTTACCACTCCAAGTGAATCACACTTTGTATGGCCTTCCCCTGTCCCGCTGCAGACTCCTTAGACCCTGTGGACCATTTTTTGTCCTTTGATGTTTCCTTGATCATCCCTAAAAACATGTGCAAAATGATACAAGCAATTTTTAAACCCCTAATCGCGTATATACGCGGGTTTGACCCCTAAAACCGCATACATCGGGATGTGTACAAAATCCAAATCCTTTTGGAGTTTTCCTTGACATGGATCCAACTCACTTGACTCCTGGCCTTCCCTATGCCTTGAAATCACTCAGATTCGACCTTTCATTACCCCTTTGAAAAGCTATATAAGGAACTCTATGGTACATTGAAGGCATATGAGAGAATTGAGAGCAAAGAAACTATAGTCCATTGTTGCTGGAACTTATGCTTGAGTCTGCATCCCTTTGTCCCTTGGAGCACTTTTGTGTTCTTCCCAAGCTTACCTTTTGCTTGTGATCTTGCTATCGAGAGATGGAGGATTGAGGTGGTGGAGGCCCAAGTAGGGGATTCAGTTTCTCCGATTCACAGACGTGTCGACAAAGGTTGTATCTATTGTAATCTCTGATTTATATTAATAGAAATATATTTTCTTGTCCAATAATGTGTGTTTGAATGAATAGTTTATCCATGGGATGTTTTCAAATGTTTATACATTGTTGATTATATATGCTAGAATAGATCTAACACCATGATATATAGTATGTTTGTATTGTTTACTTGTTGTTGAGGAAGTAATTTATCAATTCAAGCTAAAGTTGGAAAGCTCAACGGGGATCTACTTCAACCATCCGGAATAAGGTACAAGGTCTGATCCTTTAGTGTTAGACATTTACTTTCTATTGAATATTGGAAAAGATTGATTTCTAGAGTCAAGCTGTCTATTGTGGTACCCCAAGCCATAGGAATTTTTCTCCGTAACACACATAGTGTTCATCTTCCATGTAGACTCTGTAGCCTTTTTGTAACAATTGTCCAATGCTTAACAAACTATGTTTTAGACCTTCGACATGATAGATATCAGGGATATACTTACTCTCCCCCTGCTTGGTTAGAATATCAACGGTGCCTTTTCCTAAGACAATAACTTGGACATTGTTTCCAATTGTAACATCAGTTTTAACTGAATTGTCTAGACTGGAAAACAAATTTAAGTTACTAGTCATGTGGTTGATGCAGCCTGAATCCAAGTATCATATGTCATGTGGAATTTCTTGAACAACATTGCATTCAAGTGGAGATGTCGATGCCATTAACATTGCGCTTGTCGAAGTGTTGGTGCTGGTCGACTGACTTGGGCTTTGCCTTCCTTGGTCATATTGCTTCTTCCTGCATTCATATGCTAATGACCAAACTTCTTACAGTAATGACATTGAATTTTTTATTTATCAAACCTCTGGCCACTTGGCTGAATTGGGTTCTGATTATCTCCTCTGCCACCGACATTTCCAGGACTTCTGCCTCGTCCTCCTCTTGAAGAACTTCTTCCTCTGCCTCTGAAATTGTTTCTCCCCCTGCCTCTACCACGGCTTATGGATAACTGTGTTGCAAATTCACCTTCCAATGATGCCTGTGTTCTGCTAAGTCTATGTTCATGATTGATGAGTGAAGCTTGCAACTCATCAATGGTAAACGTTGTCATGTCTATGTGTTTCTCTAAGGTCACAACCAAGTTTTCAAATCTTGGGGGGAAGACTTCTGAGAATTTTTTCAACAACCCTTTGGTCTGCTATGGGTTCTCCATGAGATTTCAGTTGGTTTATCAACCCAACAACTCTGGTGTAGAATGTGTCTACATTCTCTGAATCTTTCATGGGCAAAGATTCAAAATCTCTTCTCAGAATCTGCAGCTTGGATGTCTTTATCTTATCCAAACCTTGATAGGCAGTCTCCAATGTATCCCATGCTTCCTTAGCATTAGTTTTTGCTGCTATTCTTGGGAGTATGCTTTCATGCATTGCTTGATGTATGAAAAACAGATCTTTTCCATCTTTCTTCTTATGTTCTCTCAAGACATCTTTCTTAGCCTGTGTGAGATTGTTATATGTTGTCATGTCTGCTGGTTCTGCATAACCATGTTGGACTATCTCCCATACATCTTGACCTCTGAATAAAACCTTCATTGTTAAAGACCAATATTCATAATTCTTTTCTGTAAAAATTGGAGTTTGCAATGAACCAAAAGTGGAAGCCATTTTAATTTTTTTCCTAAATCTTGGGCTGATATAAACCTCAAGTTCTGATACCAGTTAGCCAAAACCAAGCCCACTAAACTTGAGTCTAGGGCTCAGTCAATATTAAAGTTTAATTTTCACTTTTCAGGTCGACCACTTTTTATTTTTCACTTGTCGGGTGAAACTTGTATATCTCCCGACTAGACAAGTTTATAAATTTTAGTCGATCTTTCCACTCAGCTAAATTTACTTCCACTTACTTGTCGGTTCTATCGACTGGTTCTTTTACCTCGACCATTTGTCACTTCGACCAAGTCTGCTGACTTCTTCGACCAAGTCGGCTCACCTCAGTCGGCTAACTCTTCTTCGACCAAGTTGGCTCACCTCAGTCGGCTGACTCAACCGACCTCTCAAGTTGATTCACTTTGGTTGAAATCTACACTGTAAGTTTCTTAGTCAAACCCTGGAACCATTTACCCAAGTAAATCTGGAAATATGTGTAGCCAATTAATCATACATTCAACCATAAACTATTTCATATGTTTAACTATGCGGAAATAACAAAATATTACAAACTTGTCGATTACAAACTGGTTCTAGACTTGATCCTTTTACAAAGCTTTGGCTCTTCGCCTGAATCACTTACACAGAAGCTTGAGTTTCAACTTCTCTTTTCTCACCTAGAGTTCTCTCTACTGTCTAATGTCTATAAACTGATTTACAAATTGCTTCTTCTATTTATAGGCATCCTGAAGATTGCTTCTACATGGGTCGACTGACTCACCATTAAAGACTGTAATAACTATCTACCTAACCACTTAGCTTTAGAAATAAATTCGACTGATTTACATTGCCTAATCGTGGACTCTTCTCTCTTATCACACTGACAGACAAGATCTTGACTGGTCAAGTACGAGTAATTACATTTTTCCAACATGTTCCAAAACATGACTAATAAAGTTCATTACAAATCTATCAGTGGATTGTGTAAACTGACACTTTGGTTACATAAAAAAACTGTCTCTAGCTGTCCTTCCTGCATAAGGCCATATATACAATCAAAATATCAAAGGAAACTGACACTTTGGCTACATCAAAACACTGTCTGGAGCTGTCGTGACCCCATAAGGCCATATATCCAATCAAAATATCTAAGTCTTACTTCAAAAAGCATATATAATATGTCACGCACAGAAAATAAAACATAAGAGCCCTCGCTACATACGATCTATCTGCCGGAACGAAGATATCATGCTGCAATCTGTGGAAGCCCTTCTATTAAGGGCCTGTGAAAATACTCATAATGATCAGTTCTGTTGTGTGCCAATGGTGTAATGTCATTTGAATGCATTTCTTAAAAAGTTTATCAGTTTCATTGTTCCTTTAAAACAAACTAAGAATGCTGGTTTTATATTTTGAATTTCTGCAAGAAGAAGAGCTAACTTTGTATTCTAACACCATTGTATTATCTCAAATTAACTATTTGAGAATGCATCAAATTAACTCTTTAAAAATGCATGCTGTATTATTACTCCCAAGATGAAGTTTTGAATAGAAATTGTCTATAGCAATTATACAAGGAAAGAGAATAATAATCTACTCTCATATAATCAAATCAAGTCCGATTAAAGACCACCAGATGTGGATTAAAGGAGGAAAGCAGCTCCTCCAAGCAAGGTGGCTCCAAATATAGCCATAACTTGCGGCAGAGACAGCGCCGCTGCTGGTGCTTGGTGCCGAAGCGGTGGCTGGTCCTTCAGTCCTTCAGCCAAGGGAGTAGATGCTACCAGAGTTTGAGCTGTGGGAGAAGACGCTGAGCCTAGTGGTGTAGCTGCTTTAGAAGGAGAAGAGGCAGGGGAAAAAGTAGTGAGAGAAGTTGCTGCCTCGAGGGACGGTGCTGGTGACGGTGCGGGAGAGCCTGAACTCAACAATCCCAAGATGAAAATGAAGCCGAGGATTGCTGTGAATTGGCCCAGCATGTCTTCCCTGGACTAGGCATTACTCAAAATTTGAATCTACAAAATTTGAATTTACATTTCCCTCCTAGCCGCGGGTCACTGGTACGCATCAAAACGCAAGTATCTGACAACAATGGATTCCGTATGGGATGGATGGTCATGGACGATGGCCATAAGTTATGAAGTTGGACAACGTTGTGGGGTCGTTCCCGTTATCGAAGAGAGTGATGGTCATGGACGATGGCCATAAGTTATGAAGTTGGACAACGTTGTGGGGTCGTTCCCGTTATCGAAGAGAGTGAGCCGGTTGACGGACGGAAGACGCGACGATCGCCGGGCGGGTAAAATATAGCTCATGAATCAGGATCATCTATAGATTAACATCATATCACCTTTTTGAAAAAAACCCAGAACGTGCTTGCTCTTTGTTGGTCTGCATGCCATTATCGTACGATCCCTCATATATAGATAATCTGTCAAAAGAAAGTTTGGTTTCAGCCAACTATGACTCATTCATTCAGCAAGTAACGTGGAAACAGAGCTATAATTATCAAAAGAGCCAGCCAGTAGAAATGCTTTCGTAAAGGACCTTCCAGCTTCCAGCGTGCTCCAATAATTTAATTGGGTAATGCCTTCACCAGTAAATATAAATTTAAATCGGATTGAGATTCGACCTTCACCAATATATAGAACTCCAGATGAGCTTCCACCTTCACCAGCTATGACTGTCCCCATTTATTTTACAAATCAATTCTTTCCAAGTGGAAGGATTTAACATTTCTTTTAAGCGGTGTGGTTATGTAGCAATCACATGAACCACGCGTCAATCAAAACGTCTCCAATATGCCGGAATCTGGTAGATCAATTTTGGTCTAAATCTTAATTTGTAGTATTCATATGGTAATTTTAACGATCTAGTTAAATTTAAAATAAAAAATTTAGTCTCCAACAATCCAACAAAATTACCCAAATTATAAAAGAATGAAAATAACAATTTCCCCCAAAAAATTGACCAGTTTTGATATAAAAAACCACCTTAAAAAACCGGGCGTTTTATCCTAACCGCAAATTCAGATCCAAAAATCTACTGCCATGAAAAATGGTTTATAAATTATGGGTATTATTTGTAGAGAGAATCCAGATCAGCAATACAGGCGTTGAGTGGATTATACAACTTAAACATGTGAACACTTGTTGAAGTAAAGGTGCCACTTGTTCATATCACATGTATGTTAAATATGATATGACCAACAATTGGCCCACTGACTATTCTTAGTATATCCGCCGGGAGAACGTGGGCGTTTCTTTCGTTCAGCCTTCCACTGAAAAAGCCTCCACTGGGTTGGTGTCGGGAATGGGAGAGCGGGCCCTTTATACTACACTTCTTCATTCACTATTCGTTGACTGGATTACCGTGGATGGCAGAAGATGATATTTCGTTGTTTTGAGAAAAAGCAACAGCTGCCTCATTCAATTCTATTTATTCAGTGCTCATACCAAGTCGTCTAGTGACCCTTCCTCCAGCCTGAAATGGTCCTTTTGAATTTGTGGCAACACGCTGTAACGATGGCTACTACTGTATCAAGAATGGGTTAATAATGTGCTAGCTGGTTGTATTGAATATTTTACAGAGAATATAATTTCTGGTTTGGGTTAGAATCTCTTGCAGAGAGTTCGATTGATGTATGGGGGATGCGAGGCCGCCCTGTGGGCATCTGCTGCAGCCAAAACGCCGAGCACTGGCACTGAGAATTACTATGTGTCTTGGGTTATTCTTCCTCACCTAGTCCCACTAACATTTTTGAAGTCTCGGTATTACAGATACCGGAGATTGAGGTAAACTCAAGATGTTGTCTTCTGCAGTTATAATTAAAGATCGTATGGAGAAAAAGGCAGCAAAGACGTCACGGAGCAGGCCGAATCCAAGAAATGGATCAGTGCAAAGGTATCATGGCCACACGAGCAGTAAAGGAGCAGTACTACTGCGCAATTTCAATCTCCAACAACAACATGATATTGGTCATCAAGAGAAAAGCCTCCGCAGGCCCCTGAGTTTCTGTGGACGCTCTTCTCAAACACAAAAGACTTGGGAGGCTTCACATTCATTTCCACCATCGAAATTGAAGAAGAATATAACGACGATGACAATGAGAAGGCCAAACACAAATCCTGAGCTTCTGAATCGGGATCAATGGAGACACACGACGACTTTGATGAATAATCCAGATCAAGACCACTCCCTAAGCATTTATAAGATGCTGGTCAACGTGACTGTTGCGCAGAGCAGTGGTCCTCTGCGTTTATTGCTATCTAAAGATGCAACAGTGGAGGAGGTGATTAAAGAAACCCTTGGTCTTTATGCCAAGGAAGGGCGGAAGCCACTTCTCAGTAATGATCCCACTTCCTTTGGACTCCATTATTCACAATTTAGCATCGACTGTAAGTACCTTAATTTGTTTTAGTCTTGTAAACTGCATTTAATTTTAGATACAACTTAAAACTAATATACCAAATATGGGTTGTTGTGTTTGATATGCACACCGTGGTTCATGGGTTGTCAATTTATTCTATTCCATTTGAATTTGATTAGACTAAATGAACAATTTCGCGTCTTTTGATCACTATATTTGATCACTTGGAGTTCGTTGGCAGGTTTAAATCCAGGTGATAAGATCAAGGACTTGGGTTCCCGCACATTCTTCTTATGTTCGAAGCAAAGAGAGAATGGGAGCTGTAGATTGAGCTTCGAGAGCGGAGAAACAGCTGTTACAGCTGGTCCATCCTTGTCTTCATCTTCGTCTTCATGTGGAAGAGAGATTCAGGATATCTGGGAGCCCTGGTACAACAAACTGATGGGTTGCCTACTGTCATCGGCTTAATCGATGGAGTATAAGGCATTGATGATTAGAGATTCGGTTGGACTCGCGGATAAAATCGATGGAATATAATATAAGACATTAACAAATACTGATTTGGTTGGATTAGCGAATGTTGTTGCAACTAAAGGTTGCCTGAGTAGGTCTATTGTGGTATTGTTGTTTTAGCATTAGAAGGTGTGTATTTTTCTGATAATAATAGTTTCATTCATGATATTGGAAAAATGTAATTACACGCAGATCTCTATTTTGCTTCCAACCGACTTTATCAGAGTCTGGATAAGCCACGATCTTGTCTGTCAGTCTGAAGGAAAAGTCCACATGTAGGCAGCGTAATTCAATCGAATTTATTTCAGAAGTTAAGTTGTTAGGTAGATAGTTATATGCAAAGTAAGTCGGCAAGTAAGTCGGTTTATGCTGAAGCAATTTTCAGATTGCCTATAAATAGAAGAAGCATTTTGTAATTTAGTTTACATAAATACACAGGAACACAGACAGGAAAAGATACAAGCAGAGAAACTCAGGGTGAGAAAGTGAAGTTGAAGCTCAAGCTTTTGTGCATTTGATTTAGCCGAAGAGCTAAAGCTCTGTAAACGGACGAGTTTGTAACAGAAAAGTTTGTATTACCTTGTATTTCCGCATAGTTAATATATGAAATAGTTTGTGGTTGAATTCATGATTATTTGGCCGTTTACTTCTGTAAATGTCTTTTACAATTACTGATAAGTAAAAGAACAAGAACCCATAAAAATCTCACCACGTGAGGTTTTACCGCACTTTGTTCGACTCAAATATTCCTACATATTTGGGCATATGTTTTTCATAAGTTATTTGGATTTGTAAAAGTGGGTAGTTTACTTCATTTTACTCACAGGTGAAAAGCATTCATAATTTCTTAAGTCTTTAGACTAAGAAACATATTCTATCATCCTAGTCGCAGCTAAGTTGATCGCATCAGGCATCAACTTGATCGCATCAACTTGATCACAGATAAGTTGATCGCATCAGGCATCAACTTGATCGCAGATAAGTTGATCGCAGATATCAACTTCATCGCAGCTAAGTTGATCGCATCAGGCATCAACTTGATCGCAGATAAGTGGATCGCATCAGGCATCAACTTGATCGCAGGTAAGTTGATCGCAGGTATCAACTTGATCGCAGGCAAGTTGATCGCACCCACCAACTTGATAGCAAGTATTAACTTGATCGCAGGTAAAAAAAAGTTGGTCGCAGTAAAAAGGTGGTCGCGATAAAAACAGGTCGGAGTTAAAAGTGAAAATATTTTTTTAAATATTGACTGAGCCCTAAACCCAAGTTTAGTCGGCTCGGTTTTGGCTATCACATGAATTGTTTTGAAATGTGGTAAACTATATAAAATAGACCATTCTATGAATTCTTATTTATTCCAATGGTACTAGTGACTCAATAATGACTAAGAAGATTCTTAAATTAAGTAGAATTGACCAAATTGGACAAGTGAGGATTATAATGCTAACAATCCATTTATCCATACAGACATATTGAGTTAATCAATTCAAATTTCCTCTCATGAATTCAAATTGTCTGGATATTAATGCCATTGTATTGCATTGCAATAATTATCCAGATTGTATCCATTTACTTTTTTTATTAATGAACGCATTATACAACTACAACCCATTTTTTGCATCGTTTCATGTCAATAGTGACTAAATTGTTTGTGAGATCTATTTGTGAGTTTTGTCTTGATCCATATATTTCTGTGAGCTCAATTTTTATATGGTATCAGAGCCTTGGCAAGACAAGGAAAATAATCTTCTATAGATTTCATGTTGGATCTATGAAGCAATGTGAGCAAAAAAACTCAAAACATTCCAACTCTGCACCAAAAGTGGAGAGTTTACCACATAATTTCTGGAATCCCAACCTTATTGATCAAGATTGCTTGATTTACTAAGTAAGGTGTGATGCAAACTTCAAAAGTGCAGGATGTTCGACCTTACTTTGTTTTTTGGATTAATTGCAGGTACAACTTCAGATGGATTTGAAATTATTAGTTCCTCTTCTTAATCCATCCACAAGATATTCAGAATGGAAGATGAAGATGATTTCATCTCTGAAGAGAGAATATCTCTATGAAGTTTCTATTGGACTTGGTAAAGAGTCTTATGAAGATGACAACGACTGGCTAAATGGAGGTGATAGAACTTTTGGAACAATATGTCTGGCCCTTTCTCCAAGCTTGTGCTTATTGCTTCTGCTTAATACCCAAAGGATCTATGGACAAAATTGGATAGAACCTTTGGCAAGCATAATGAGGATCATAATAGAAATTTAGATATCAATCCCAGCACCACAATATTTATTTATTCAAAAGTCTCTGCCTCTACCCTCTCTAACGAAGTTGTTGAAGATGACGAAAAAGAATAATCTTCCACACAGTCAATTCGAATTGAAGAAAATCTCCTTGCAGTGACTCCTTCTCCTGCTGCTTCAGAAGTTTATGAGATCTCTGATATCTCATATTCTCATATGTATGAACTAGAAGAAGACATTTGAATCTCTAATATTGAAGAAACACTCTCCTTCAATTCTATGCAAACATTCTCGAGTGATTCTCCTTTAAATTATGTACAAAATTTGTTAGTGATTGCTTCAAAAAGTGAAGAGGAATTTGATTTATCTCCCTCTAATGTCACCATTGGTGTGCATATAAGTAATACTTTGGATATTTTGGAAATAATATCAGATTGTAGGAGTGATCCATTCACTCTTATTGTTCTATATCTTCCATCAAATTCCTACAGGATTGCATGCACCAATACTCAGAATTTTGAAGAAGGAGAAAACTGTGCATCTGCCATCTCAGTGGACCACAGTTTTGGATCTAATATGATATTATTTGGTTGAAATTTCAAATTCTAAGAGCCTCCAGTCATTCTTGTATCTGGTCTCATCAATTTTGATGTGACAAAACAAGTACCGGAAGTCTTCTTCAAATTTGCTTTGGGGATTTGATGTTAGTTTCTTCTTATGAGGTTGCGGATATTGATGGCCTCCTGTTTTTGCTTGTTCAGCACCTTATTTCTAGTTCAAAGCTCCATTTGAATCAAGTAATATTCAACCTTATCTAGTTGTGTTTTGTGCTTGAATATGCCTTTTCAAGGGCAACATTACAAGGTGCTCTAACAGGTGCATTTTTGATATTTTTCATCGTTTTATTTATTATTTTGTTGAGTTTTAATTTATAAAATAAAACTTTAGTTTTTCCTTAAAGATTGGTCAATTGACAAGTCTTTATTTGTCACGCAGTGGTCATTTTTGGTTGTTCGACCCAACGCTGGTCACGGCACTTAAAGCATATATGTTGACTGAAGCAGAAATTTGGGGGATTTTGTTGCTAAAGATGATGTCTCACTTGGTTTCAAATCATTTCTAGGATGCATGTGAAGTTATCCAGTGCTGTTTTGTAGCTGTCATTTGCTTAAGAAACATTGCCCTCAATCTTCAGTAATGTATGGATTCCAGGAAATCTGAATCCAATCTTTTGGTTTATGTTATGCATTATTGATCGAGATAGGTGTAGATCTATTGGGATGGGGTCGATCCTTGCTCGATGGTCGACTCATTTTTTGGTTCAAGTATAAATATACCTTTGAAACCCTAAGGGCAGAGGGAGAGAAAACACTGTAAAACTCTGACTTTTATTAATTGATCAACAGTTGCGTTTACCTTCTTAAAGGTTTCATTTCAGATTCATAGGTGTTGAAGGCAGGGCCCACCTTCAACTTTGATCATCTGTGTATATCGTTGTTTTTACTGCTGTAAGTGAAGTTATATTGTATATTTCAATACTATTTTTATGGATGTATGCCAATAGTTTTAATAACTTATGGTTTGGAAATAAAATACATGCTTTAAACTAGTCGATACCATTGACTGTGTGTGATAAGTTTGATTGCATTATTCAACACCTTTGGACAAAATAATTACTTTCAACTTTGTCTATAGTTTCAAGGTTTGATTTAGTAGAATAGAGAGTTGGAGAATAGTGAGAATGGAGAGATATGCTGGATTCCGATTTCCAGATTTCTCTTATGTCCAAAACTAGTCCTGATTATTGAATAGTTCAATTTCTTGTCCAGAATCTTGTTAGGTCATAGAGTGTTTCAAAGACTTGTTGATTTGCAGTATTTATTGAATGTATGGTGATTTTAGAAGTATTTGCAGAGATTTTAGTTTATAGAGTTTATAGGGTTTTCAAGATAGTATTTCAAACTGGTTATATAGAGGATTGAAGTTATGCTTTGTTTATTCCATGATCTTGAACGAGATTAAAAAGAAGTATCACAGTTCATTAAATATTTGACAGCGTTATTTCCTATGGTTTGAATATAAGTCTCGTAGGATAGGCAAATGAGAGTGAAGTGTGTGTTGTTTGAATAGTTCCAATATATTTTGGTGAGCATAGAACGCAGGTAGAGTGTATGTGTTTTTAGCAGAAAGACAAATTTCATTTTAGTAATGGTTTGTGAATGATAAGTGTTTGTATGAATTAGGGTCAAGAAGAGATATCATGTTAACATAAGATTCTTTATGGGTGATGAGTGCAGTCTTAGTTGCAATGTTAGAAAGATATAAAACCATTAGGATTGATCAAAAGTGTTCATTTTGTAGGCAGGTTTGAAAGTAGGGTTTCCTTTAATAAACTATTTACTTGCTTGGTTACTTGTCTTAAAGAATAGATCAATAATTAGCATAGTTAGAGATTGATATAGATTACATTGGATTTGACAAATTTGTAGACTGTAAAACAGGGCTCAGCAAGCTGATTCCCTTTTCTTAGGTTAGACTCAACAACTTTTGGTATCGATTGTTCAATAGAGTAGTAGTTCCATAGATTACATTCTGTTTCTTTGTCTATGAGCAAATCAAAATTACCCTAGACATGAGCTTGAAACCATTTTGCCCTGCACATATAGTGTGGTGACTCAAAGTTTACGTGTCCTGGTTGACAATTAAATTGAAGGTAAGTTAAATAGCAATAATTTTACCCAACAGATATTATATTTTGTGAATCATTGGTTACTTATGAAGTTATATCAGATTATGGAGCTGTTGCAGCTGCAACATTTTCCCAAAATTCAAAAAATTTCGGGACCCTCCTCTTGCTTATTTTGGTTTGAATTTTGATTTGGTTTGATGATTCTCCAGAAAGATTATTCCTAATGCTAGAAATGTTTTCGTAAATGTTTCAATTTACCTTGCCATCGAACGCATTATTGAGTATTTGAGTCGAAAGTTTAGTCGTTTGAGCTTCCGTCATTGTGGAAGAGTGATAAGCAACTAGCTCCGATATTTTTCTCCGATGAACTCTGTCTCAATCGGTTGTCATCTGCTTTTCCATCAGGACGTATTGTCTCTAACTCTTCCGCAGTGGTGGATGGCACATCCCCTCAATTTTTCCGATTCCGTTGATTTATTTCACCAATCCTTAAAGTTTAAGTTTCCGCCATTGCGGCTTTGAAGAAGGTTGTCTGCCCGGTGATTCGATTTTGTTTCTCGCAGACCCGATGTTTTGTTCATTTTTTTTCTCTGATTTTTCCAGATTGCGGAACTGAATGTCTTTTACGTTTCCGCCATTGCAGCTCCTTATCCTCCTATCGCTCCGACGTTTAGTCTTGCGAGCTCCGATGCGTTATTGGCTTCTCCCGGGTGTCTCGGCAGTTCTCCTAGTTGTTTTACCACTAGACGTTGCAAGAGGAGATGTTCTTGTGACCTCTGATCCTTGTGTTTTCGCCATCCAATGTTTCACCCGCCGCTTATGGTTGACCATATATATGTGGGGTCCGGTAAGTCGATTATTCTATTGCTATTTTGGACTGTCATTGTCATTTTCGTTGTGCTGTCATTTTCGATCGAGCCTACCAGGACCCCGCTGTCGGTGTACCCGTGTTCCTAGGTGGCTCAACCGTGGAAGCCTAGTAGTCTTCCTCCCGCCAGTTGCGCAACAGTGCCAGGTAGGCTCTTGTACGCATTATCCCATTCCGTTCAAGCTGAGTGTTTTGATTATTGCTCCACGACTAGGTTTTCACGACCGTTTTTTCTTGGTCCCCATCGTTTACATGTATATATGTTGGGGGTGTGTAGCGTAACTGTTAGTGGGGAGTTTTTTGGCCCACAGGTTAGTTTTCCTCCGTGGCCGTTATGATTTTCAACCCTACACTTGATGGTTGGGGAAATTGGTGCAGACGGCCGTTACGCTGTCTGCACCGATCTGCCTCATATTTTGATGAGCCGTGCGGGGAAGGTTTTTCATGGCCTCCCTATAAAATGTTGGACTAGTTTCCCCCACTCAGGTTGCCCGCATCCTCAAACCAAGGTCGCACTTTACCTCGTTGTTTCGAAGCGACCCGGTTCACGGCCGAATTCGAACCCGAGCCGGTCCGGAGTAGAATAGCACCGCTCAACCCAAGACTGACCATAGAATGCATCTTCAGTGTTTTATTGAGGCGCCCCCGTTGAGTAACCTGAATAGGTGCTCCTGCCGTCCTACGTAGTGCAGTAGTCATGGCGCCCATAGAGAGCCCGAGGTTTCCTCATTTTAATGTAGACTTCGTTTCCCACTCAAGCTTTGTTAACTGAGCCAATTTCAGTGCTAGGCGGGAATATTAGCGTGAACATATTTGCTTCATTTAATTAACTGTCATCATGTTAAACACAGATGAGTTAAAACACTTTACATTGTTATCTCAATCTCTGCAATTTATCCAGAAATAGCCTAACAGTTACAATTTTATACGTGACAGGAAGATTCCTCCGAACTCAGAATGTCTAAACGGCAAAAGAAGAAGGCCCCTGTGGTCGAAGAAGATCCCGATGTAGAAGTCGTCACCAAGACCGAATATATTATGAAGATACCAAATGTATAACTGGTGTTGAGCCTAAGTATCAGTGGGGAGACATCTATAGGTTGATCACGCACCGAGAGGTGCCTGATATAGGCTTTGAGGAAGAAGGCATATATGCCAATATAGAAAGGTCTTCACTGATGAAGATTGCTACAAGACCAGAGCTCTTTCCATGCTCTGAAGTGATTGGGTGGATTCTGCCCAGGGCAGATGTAACCACTATGATTCTTGAGAATGTTGACAAACAAGGCTATGATGCCTATAGCCCAGGATATGTAGCCCTGGCCTACCACCTGCCCGAAGAACAAATATTTTTAACTGAAGATTGGCTGAGAAACATCATAATGGACCTCGTTGAAACCCTCAAGAGGATGCTCTTGCCTGGAAGAAACTTTAAAACCAGGCCAACGGGAGAATATGATACTACGAGCTTAAGGACCCCTTACAGGTTCATTGCCTTAATGCTCAATAGAATTTTTGGAAGAGCTCATGGCAAAAGCTTCAAATTGGAGTGGATGCCGATTATTTTTTATGTCGCGACACAGGGGACCATTTTCAACTGGGCCAACATAGTGTCTAATAGTCTTTCAGCTTGTATGGCCTCAGCTTTGGGAGGAATATCCCAAAAGAGGTCAGAATTTTACATGAGCACCATACTCATTGATTTCATACTGTGCAATCAACCTTTCCCCAGCCTAAGGTGCATTTGGGACCGAGAAAGGATACATGTCTACTCCGCATACAAGCCACTGTGGGCTCATAAGTACCACAGTCACTACAGAGAGGTCTGTGAACATTTTATCATGCCGTTGTATACTCTTATTTTCCTGAAATAATGTGACTGCATGTCTGAGGAGGCACTGCAGGTGATCGAGGAATATGCTGATTATTACCTAACTGAGGAAGGGCTCTATTTCAGAATGTTTGGAGGCTCTAGATCACCCTCCCTACTGCCCAAATATGCCACAGACTATATATTTCATAAAGAGGCCGTTAGGCAAGTCTTCCTGGGTGGCATAGGAAGCTTTTTATTTGAACACAAGAAGGCTGCATATCCTCCTTTTCCTTTCAGGTTGGGGAGTTATAAGTTTACCAGAGTGAAGAAGGCAGATGAATTTGTGGAGGAATTGGAAAAGTTTCATTTTGGTGAAATTCCCTTCCACAGAAATGACTCCCACAACAAGGTTGCTGAGCACTGCAAAGAGGCCAATGTCCACTTTGAATACACCCACCATTGGGACAGAGAAGAGTTCGTCTTCCACAGTGCATTGAACATAACAGCCTTGAGGAAAAGGTTCAAAAAGAAGATCACCAGCAAAGGTGGAAAGGGGCAGGATGAGCAAGCAAAGGCCGAGGAGGAAACCAGGAAACGAAACTAAGAAGCCCAAAGATTATCCCAAGAAGCCGAGGGGTGGCTGAAGGGAGAAGAAGAAGAGAAAAGAAGAGTTGCACAAGAGGCAACCAAAAAAGCGGAAGAAGATGCCAGACTTGAAGAAGAAGAAAGAAAAAGGAAGCTAGATGAGGAGCTTCAGAAACAGGAGGCAGAGAGGATGAAGTTGACCCAGACAGCGACAAAACAGTCAGCCGCTGACATAGCTAACATTCAGACCTAGGACTTGGAGAACCCCAATGTGCAGGACCCAGAAGTACCTGCTGTCAGCACACTTGGATAGTCTATGGTCCCCACACTTATACTGGTCCCCTTTGAACAAAAGATAGGGGAAAAAGTCCTTGATTTCAATACTATCTTCTATGACAAGGAAATAAAAAGGATAGTGAAAATAACTAAAAAGAAGGTTGAAACAGGGGGTCTGTCTGGGAAGATGATAACTGATACGACCATTGTATACGGAATAGACCGAGACCCCAGACTCACTATTAGAGCAGGGGCTGCATTGATCCACGCCACAGAGGACAATGTAGATAAGATAATGACTGATCTAGAGCAGTCTAAGAAGTATTCTTCTCAACTAAAGGACACACTAAGAAAGGAAAGAGAAGAGAACAACAAGTTAAAGAGAAAATTTGAAGATATGCAAAAGGAGATAAAGTCTTCAAAGGCTGAATTGCAGGTTCTCCAAGCAGAAAGAAGATCTATGGAGACCACCCAGGAGTGTCTCGAGAGAATACAACAAGAATATCAGGAGCTAAGGGCGGAGAAGGAATAGCTGCTAGGAAAGATAGAGGATCTAGAGCTGCAAAAGACCACCTTGGAGGCGAATGAGAGGCAATCTCAGGAACAAGAGATGAAACTTCAAGAGAAGATTACATCTCTGACAGCATCTTTGGAGGAAGCTAAAGAACAACAGGTTAATCTCCAACCTTTTAAGGAACATGTGCTGGCACAAAAGGCCAAGATGCTCCAGCTGTAGACAGCCATAGAAGATGAGAGATGCAAGGTTTTGCAAATAGATGGTCGGTTGGAGCAGATTTTGGAGACCTCCTCATATTTTGTTGATAGATCTTAGGACATCTTGGAAGTCCTGACAGTAAGGATGGCAAGGCTAGAGGAAAATGACGAAGTTCCTGCAGAGCTTCCCTTGAAAGATTGACAGACCCTTAAGCAGGATCATGACTTACTAGAGTTTGCTATTAACACAGCCGAGGAATTCAAAAGGGCTGTTAGAAAGACGAAAGGAGAATGTATAGAATTCTTCAGAAGGCTCCTGATTACCTATAACCAGTGCCAAGTAGAAGTTGAGTAGAGACTGGATGCTTTCCCGGACCACAACTTGTTTGTGGAAATTTTGCAGAAAAGGTACCAAGAAGAGGAAAGCAAAATACAGCACATTAAAGCTCTCGATGACTAGACCTTAAGGAATGAGGTAGATCATTCCATAGTCAGTGTGTAGCTATTAGAAGATCAGCTTCGATTGAGTGCAACCAGAATTGAAGCCATCAAGAACTAGGCTGCAAAGTTCGAGATAAATATTCATTTTTTGGAACCTTCTGAGTTTGAAGGCCTCGCCTCAGAGGCTTTAGCTTGGAAGAAATTTCTAAATTCCCAAGTGGGACCCTCCTCGTGAATATTGGTCCATTTTTTGTAATATGTTGTAATTTTTTAAGCACTTAGTGAAAGCAAAGTCTTGGAAGGCGAAAAGTTGGGGAAGCTCAAGAGCTATTTGTAGGCAGCCCAACAGTCTTATTCTTTTTGTATAAATATAAAGGACTTAGAAGAACAAAGGGCTTTTTCCCAGTAAGACAAGTAAGGAGATATTGTAAGAAGAACTAGTTTTTTTTGCAATAAAGATTTATTATTTGCTTGTCGGAGAAAGTTTGGTGGGATGTTCAAATGTTATGCTATGGATTAGTGGAAGATGAAATATTTCATTTTCCAGCTCTTTTTTCCATTAACTATGAGATCATTCTAACTCTTAGGGCCTATGTTCTTGTTTGAATGATTTCTGGTTTATTCTGTGAAACTACCACCATGAGTAATGAATGCTGTTCATAAGCAATTGGCTATCTGATTGTCTAAATATCTTTAATCATTTGTGTGTTGTGGGAAGGAATATCAGCTATCTGTAATTTCTCTTTATAATGCATGTACAATATACATTACTCGCTGATAAGTTAGATTTTAGCTCCCTGGGGATAGATAGATAGATAGTTAGATGTATTTTATTTCTGTGTATATGATTTAGGTGCTTGCAAGTCCTAAGACGAGATTTAAGAACCTGTGCATCACTTTGTGAATACTCCTGGAATTCTTTATCACCTTGCATGTTAATTAGGCACGTGCATATCATACTTGAAGTCAAAAATACAAAAATACGCACGGTGGACCGGGCCGCAACCGGTAAAACCTTTCATTTTTGTTTTTGACCTACGGTTGTCGGACCGCAAACTGGACGGATTCCCTACACCAAACATTCATGGGCTAATTGGGAACGTTGACTGGGGAGAATCCCTTGCTGTTGTTTCCTGTGAATTTCCAGGCCTCAACAGTTTTCTGGCGCTAGAAGGAGGGCTGCCAGTGCATGGTTGGCCAAGGAAACCTATTTTCCCAAGATTACCCCACTAGCAACATTTTGGAGGCTTTGTCTTGACCCAAGTACTTAGGGTCTGGAAGAACTTGTAGAAGCAGACTTACAGGTTTTGGTTCCACCTTTGAAGTAAGTAAGCCCGGTTTCACCTTACATTGCTCCTTACTCAGATTCCTATTCTCTCACCTTTGCTCATGGCTGGTATAAATGTGAATCATCCCAACCCACCACCGGCTTGGAAAGCTAGATCACCTTTGAACCTAACACCTCCATTGCATAACCTACCTCAAGCTTTTGAGAAGTTGCTGCCTAAGTTTGATCCCGATGAAAAGATTGTTGTGGATGACCACTTGCAAAGCTTATATTTAACAATAGAAGGGTTAAGGGCTGGGGAGTACGAGAATGTTGTCTGTAGATTAATCCCACATACCTTTAAAGGAGCAGCGGAATCCTGGTATTTTGGTTTTCCTGCAAACTCTATTCCCGATTGGGACACCTTTGAAAGGATTTTCAGAAGTAAATACGTATCCCAAAAGACACATGCATCACTAATGAAAGGTCTTGTTTAAAAATAAAAAAAAAGAATGAGAAGGTACATTATTTCACTCAAAGGTTTTCAACATACCTCAAGAAATTTTCTGAAACTGACAGACCCTCAAACAAGGTCTAAATTGAATATTATACCTCAGCCCTGGGACCCGAGCTGGCCATGTTTGCCAAAATGAAGGCCAGACCTACATTGGCAGAGACTTATGAAGAGGCTGAAAGGGAAAGTATAGAAGATTA
The DNA here is from genome assembly GCA_001517045.1 of Pseudotsuga menziesii. NCBI lineage: Eukaryota > Viridiplantae > Streptophyta > Pinopsida > Pinales > Pinaceae > Pseudotsuga > Pseudotsuga menziesii. The sequence continues at coordinate 17,351 of LPNX010458816.1, read as the reverse complement.
TCCCGAGCTACCTAAGGAAAAAACTGCCGGGAGAAGAGCCTTATTGCTGTCTAAACCTAAAGAGGAGCAATCACATGATTTTGAGGGAATGATAAAAATTATTCAAAAACTCTCCAACTGAATAATAGATCTGGAGAAAGAAAGGGAAGTTTAGAAAACTTATAGACCCTACTACCAAAAAAGGGAGGATAATAACCAATTGAAAATATCTCCACCTAATTCAGCATCAATGAATATAACAGAGGTAGGGGGGACAATTTCTGCACTTTTCACCAACAACCTCATTCTGAAAAGGATTGTCCTCAATGGTTAAAATCGATGACATTGGTAATGAACCAACTCTTGGATTCTAAATTGACAAAAGACAGCAAGGGAAAAGAAAATAATAACAAGACCATAGAGAAACAAGAAGAGGATACCATGTTCTTATGGGACGGTGTCTCGCTGTTCGATACAGAAGGAAGCATTCTTAAACCCGAAAACATACCAACAGCAACAAAAGACATGGATCTGATAATTAAAGACCATGCAACAATTTCAAAGATTAGGAAGTTGTAAAAGAATGTCAAGAGACAGATAAATGACAATGTTAAAGATGAAACACCTGAAGTCACTACTGTCAACCAGGAGACAGAGCAAACCGACAAACAGGCCAAGCTTATGGAAGGACAAGTAGATGTTAACAAAGAAAAAACTGAAAAAATTGAGGAGCCTAAAAACCAACCGGGGGAAGAAGACATCGAACCTAGTTGGGAAGAAAAAGCTAAAACCCCACCTTTTCTTTTGACTCTAGAAATACTGAATCATAATGTGCATAATTGCTTGGTAGATTCTGGATCATCAGTAAATGTTATGCCATTCGAAGTTTGCAAAAATATTAATGGGCAGCCAAAGCCTACAGCATGGGAGGTAGTGCAACTGGACAGAACAAGTGTCAAAGTAGTGGGAGAAATGAAGAATGTTCTCATACGCTTATCTGCAAATAACAATATTTGTCAATTTATTGACATTATGGTGGAAGACATACTAGATGGATATGGGCTTATTCTGAACCGAGATTGGTCTGCCAGGTTAAAGGGTTATTTTGCTTCTGAATGGTCCCATTTATGGTTACCTCATAAGGGTACCCCAAACCAGATTAAAATTTTGAGAGAACCTTACATGAAACATAACATCACTAAGCTGAGGGAAGGAAATGAATCTGCTGATTCTGTCTTGGGAAATTACCTAACAGAGCTTGAATTAAGGCATCATACCTCAGGAAAGGCCAGTTCTAGGATTGACGCTCAGGACGACTGTAGACTATTAGACATGGTTTCAATTCCAAAAATAGCACAATTAGACCATGGATAGGTTTTGATATACACTACAGCCTAGCCCTTTCACTCGTTAGATTGAAGAATTTTTAAGGGTGGGCACACAATTTTCTTTTTCATTTTGTACATAAATAAATGGATGCTATTTTCCTTTTTGGTTTAATGCTTCGATGCTATTTTCTTTTGGTTTAAAGCTTGGTTGCTAGTTATTTTGGTTTTGAATAAAGAGGCAAACTTTTGGTTGCAGTGGAAACATCAGGGTTCTTAATTAACTGAAATCTTGGGCAAGAGACTCTGCGTTTAACCAATAGAATGTCTTCTAGTAGGAAGTGTTCCTAATTGGCCATGCATTCATTGAAGTCCTACTTAACCCCTTGTAAATAACTCAGAATTCAGAGGTCTGGAATACTATTTCGAGGTTCCATCCATTTCACATTTAAAATGTCCAAGGGAGTGATGGCGGAAGACCCACAGAGAGGAAGCAAGGTAAACATTTTACTATATATAAATGATCCCATGCCATGATTTCAGGAAGCCTAAAGGCCATCAAGAGTCAGAACTCCTTAAAGAAACAATCCATATCAAAGCAAAGTATCGGAAACATGACTTTCAAATTTCCAAAAGTTCCTCTCCTTCCGTGAGATGAAAAGTAAATTCTTCTCTCACACAAAAGGACACTATGGATAGAGGAGCCTGAATAAAATTCAGAAAGAAAGGCAAATGGAGGACTCAAAAGAACTAAAGTTCAAATGGCACAAAAGTGCAATGGCATGGGAATAAGGAACAAAGGGGATAGTGTTGTTTACCATATGTTACAATCCTGTGGTGTCCAAGCTAGAAACTACCTAAGGACAGGGGTAAAATAAATCTCACTTATTAGGCCTCAAAAGAGTTATTCAGACTGGCAAATATTTTGAGTATCTCACTACCCGAAGAATGGAATGCTTCTCAATGATTTAAATGCATGGGTTATCCAACTTAGGAATACAAGCATCTAGAAGAATTCAACTTAGAGCCAGACAGTCTAGTCTGCGTTTTTGTTTTCCGCCGTTGCGGGTGAGTCTGCGTTTTCGTCTTCCGATCCGTCGGCTGATTTCTGGGTTTATGTCGGAAGGTTTTGGTCATGTTTTCCTCCGCCGTTGCGGATGGATGTTTGGTTTTAACTTCGATTTTTTTTCGATTCCTTTGTTTTCACGTCGGATGACTTTTGGTTTTGCATCGAAAGTTTTCAGATTATTTTCTTCCGCCGTTGCGGCTCTCAAAAGGTTTTAACGCCCAATGTGTAAAGCGATCCGCCAGCCGACGTGTCAGCCTTTAGTCGCTTGCCCGAGGTCTTTTCTTTTCCGCCGTTGCAGATGACGAAAGTGCAAATCTTGCCGATAGGTAAATAGTTGTCTTTCGATTCTGCTCCCAGTTGTAGAATACCGTTGCGGAGGGATTTTTGGTTCAGCTTTCCGCCGTTGCGGAGAAAAATAGGTTTTCAGCCTCCGATTCAGAAACTCTCCGATGACTGATCTTCTAAGTTTTCCCGCCATGCGTGTCTCTGCGGCTGGATCCACGATGTGGTTGTCCGCCGTTGCGGAAGGACGAGAGCTTTCAGCCTCCGATTAGAAAGTGCTCCGACGTCCGATGTTTTCCTCCCGCACGTGCCAGACGCATATATATACGGGGTTTGAGGGGTATGTTCTATTATTATTTTCAACCGTGGAGCACTGTCATTGTCGTGCGTGTCATTCTCACAAGCTGCAAAGGATCCTGTTGCTGGTACCCACGTCCAGGTGGCTCGACTGTGGACGTTTGACCACTCATTCTTCCCGTTGATTATGCTGCATTTTCCAGGAAGAACTCGAGCTCACCATGTCAAAGAGGCAAAAGAAGAAGGCCCCTATGGTCGAAGAAGAGCCAAAAGTAGAGGTTGTTACCAAGACATAATATGTGTATGAAGACACTAAATGTATTTCTGGTGTTGAACCGGAGTATCAGTGGGGAGAAATCTATAGATTGATTACCCGAAGAGAAGTCCCTGACATGGGCTTATAAGAAGAGTCCATATATGCGAACATTGAAAAATCTTCCCTTATGAAGGTCGCCACCAGGCCAGAGCTATTCCCATGCTCTGAGGTAATTGGCTGGATTCTGCCCCGGGCAGATATAAGCACGATGATTCTAGAAAATGTTGACAGACAGGGCTATGCTGCATTTAGCCCTGGATATGTGGCGTTGGCTTATCACTTGCCAGAAGCCCAAGTATTCTTATCTGATGATTGGCTGAATAGCATTAGAATGGACTTCATAGAGACTCTTAAGAGAATGTTGTTGCAGGGAAAACATTACCGGTACAGACCGACGGGTGAGTATGATACAGCGAGCTTGAGGGCTCCCTACAGATTTATAGCTCTGATGCTTAATAGGGTCTTTGGGAGAGCCCACGACAGATTCTTCAAGCTAGAGTGGATACCCATCATTTTTCATGTGGAAACCCAAGGGACAGTCTTCAATTGGGCCAGCCTTGTATCAAGCAGTCTTTCTTCTTGCTTAACCTCAGCCTTGGAAGGAGAGTCCCAGAAAAGATCTGAATTTTATATGAGCTCAATACTCATAGACTGTATACTATGCAACCAGCCTTTCCCTGGTCTCAGGTGCATCTGGGATAGGGAAAGAGTGCCTGCCTATGCTGCTTATAGACCATTGTGGGCACACCAGTACCACAGCCATTACGGAGAAGTATGTGAGCACTCCATTATGCCACTATACACACTCATTTTTTGGAAAGAGTGTGATTGTATGTCGAAGGAGGCCATGCAAGTGATACAAGATTACGTAGACTACTATTTGACCAAACATGGCATGTAATTCAGAATGTTTGGAGGCTCGAGAGCGCCTTCCCTACTGCCAAAATATGCAACTGACTACATTGTCCATAAGGAGGCAGTCAGACAAGTGTTCCTAGATGGAATAGGCAGTTTCCTGTTCGAACACAAGAAGACTGCTTATCCTCCCTTGCCTTTCCGACTAGGAAGCTACAAGTTCACTAAGGTGAAACAAGCTAGTGAATTCATAGAGGAGCTGGAGAGATTCCACTTTGGCGAGATTCCCTATCATAGGAATGACTCCCATGGTAAAGTTGTGAAGCATTGTAAAGAAAACAAGGTGCATTTTGAGTATACTCACCATTTCGATAGGGAAGAATCTGTCTTCCGAAATGCCCCGAACATGACCACACTGAAGAGAAGATTCATGAAGAAAATCACCACCAAAGGTGGAAAGGGGGATGAATAGGATAAGGCTGAGGAAGAAGCCAAAAGGAGGGATGAAGAAGCCCAGAGGTTTGTGAAAGAAGCTGCAGAAAGGCTGCAGACAGAAGAAGAAGAAAGAAAAGCAGCTGAGAAATCTCAGAAAACAGCCGAGAAAACTCAGGAAGCTGCTAGAAAAGAAGCAGAGGAATCAAAGAGGAAGCTCGATGAAGAGCTGCAAAAGCAGGAGGCAGATAAGGTGAAGTTGACACAGACCGAGACAGAACAGTCAGCTTCTGACATAGCTGGAGGGTAGACCTAGGGTGTTGAAAACCCGGAGGTTCAAGACCCACAAGTACCTGCTGCTAGTACTCCCATAGTCCCCATGCTCAAGCTGGTTCCTTTTGTCCAGAAGAAAGGGGAAGAGATCCCCCATTTCAACACTGTATATTATGATAGGGCAACGAAGAGAATAATGAAGAGGATAGAGAAGAAAGTAGAAGCAGGAAATATGCCTGGCAAAATGATAACGGATACGGCTGTTATGCTAGGAACAGACCAAGATCCAAGGCTCACCCTAAGAGCTGGGACTGCACTTCTCCACACCTCAGAAGATAACATGGACAAGGTAATAACTGACTTGGAGCAGTCCAAGAAATCCTCTACCCAGTTAAAGGACACATTGAGGAAACAAAGGGAAGAAAGCAGCAGGCTCAAAAGGAAATATGAAGATATGCAAAGGGAAATGAAGTCCTCAAGAGCTGAAGTACAGGCCCTCCAAGTAGAAATGCAAGTAAAGGAAACAGCACAGGAGGCCCTAGAAAAAGTGCAGAAGGAATGCCAAGATCTAAAGAGCGAGAAGGAACAGCTACTGGAAAAGGTGGAAGAGCTAGAAGAGCAGTAGAAGATCCTCTTGCAGGCCAATGATCTGCACACCCAAGAACTGAAAAAGGAACATCAGGAGCAGATTTATTCTTTGACCACTGCTTTGGAAGTGGTAAGAGGACAGCAGGTTAACCTCCAGCCTTTCAAGGAGCATGTATTGACCCAGAAAACCAAGATGCTGTAGCTGCAAACTGTTGTTGAAGAAGAAAGGTGTAGAGTGCTGCAAATCGATGGCCGATTGGAGGAGATCCTGGAAACTACATCCTACTTTATGGACCGATCCCAGGACGTCCTAGAGGTCCTAACTGCAAGAATGGCAAGGTTGGAGAACAACGAAGAAGCCCCAGGGGATATACCTTCGAAATACCAGCAGGCCCTCAAACGGGACTATAACCTAGTGGAGTTTGCTATTAACACCGCTAAAGACTTCAAGAAGGCAGTAAAAAAGACAAAAGGATTATGCACCGAGTTTTTCAGAAGACTTCTTATTACCTACAACCGGTGCCAGATAGAAGCTGAAGAGAGGCTTGAAGCTTTCCCAGATCACAATGCCTTTGTGGAGCTATTACAGAAGAGATTCCAAGAGGAAGAAGCTAAGGTACAAGATATCAAAGCCCTGGATGATCTGATCTTGAGAAGCGAAGTAGATCATCCAGTTGTCAGTGTACAGCTTCTAGAAGATCAGCTCCGATTGAGTACATCCAGGGTCGAGGCTATCAAGAACCAAGCTGAGAAGTTTGAGAGAAATATTCAGTTTTTGGAGCCTTGTGCCTTTGAAGGCATCGCCACTGAAGCTGCAGCGTGGAAGAAGTTTCTCGACAGCCAAGTGGGGCCCTCCTCGTGAGGGGTTGGCCACCTTTGTATTTTGTAACATTTGTAAAAGCATTTAGGGAAAAATAAACAATGGGAAATGAAGAGTCGGGAAGCCCAAAGGTTACCTTTGGGCAGCCCAACAATTACCCCTTTTTTGTATAAAGATAGAAAGCTTAGAAGGGAAAAGGGGACTTTTTCCTAGCGAGATTGGTGAAGACATATTGTAAGAAGAACTATTTCCTTTTGCAATAAGAAATTACAGTTGGCTTGTTGGAGAAAGCTTTGTGGAATATTCTAATGTTGTGCTATGGATTTGTTGAAGAGGAACTATTTCGTTTTCAGCTTTATGTCCATTAACCGTGAGACCGTTCTAACTCTTTGAACCTACATTCTTGCATGAATGTTTTCCGGTTTATTTTATGAAGATTTCCACTATGAGTAATGTATGCTGCTTATGAAACAGTTGGCTATCTGATTGTTAAAACATCTTTTATCTTTCATGTGTTGTAGATAAGAATATCAGCTACCTGAAATTTCTGTTTATAATGCATGAATAATCCACATTACTCATAAGTAAATCATATTTTGGCTCCTCGGGGATAGATAGATAGGTAGTTAGTTTCATTTCATGGCTGCATATGTGATTTAGATGTTTGTGGGCTTAAGACGAGAGGTAAGAACCTACGCATCACATTGTGACTGTTCCTTGCATCCTAATCACCCTGCATGGTTAAGTAGGCATATGCATCTCATACATAAGTCAAAAAATACAAAAATATACACGATGGACCAGGCCGCAACCGGTAAAACCTTGTTTTCTTACTTTGACCTACGGTAGCCGGACCGCAAACCGGACGGATTCCCTATACCAAACAGTCAACGGGCTAGTTGGGAACGTTGATTGGGGAGAATCCCTTACTGTTGTCGCCTACGAATTTCCAGGCCTCAACAAGTCTTTTACTAGGAAGAAGTTAAGTCAGAAATCTGGGGTTCACCAGGTAGTCGCCAATTGTTGCAGCTGCAACATTTTCCCAAAATTCAAAAAAATTCGGGACCCTCCTCTTGCTTATTTTGGTTTGAATTTTGATTTGGTTTGATGATTCTCCAGAAAGATTATTCCTAATGCCAGAAATGTTTCATTAAATGTTTCAATTTACCTTGCCATCGAACGCATTGTTGAGTATTTGAGTCAGAATTTTAGTCATTTGCGCTTCCACCGTTGCGGAAGAATGATAAGCAACTAGCTCCGATATTTTTCTTCGATGAACTCTGTCTCAATCGGCTGTCATCTGGTTTTCCATTGGGACGTATTGTCTCTAAGTCTTCAACAGTCGTGGATGGTGCATCACCTCAATTTTTCCGATTCCGTTGATTTATTTCACCGATCCTTAAAGTTTAAGTTTTCGTCATTGCGACTTTGAAGAAGGTTGTCTACACGGTGGTTTGATTTTGTTTCCCGTAGACCCGATGTTTTGTTCATTTTTTTTTCTTCTATTTTTCTAGATTGCGGAACTGAATATCTTTTACGTTTCCGCCGTTGCGGCTCCTTATCCTCCTATCGCTTCGACGTTTAGTCTTGCGAGCTCCGATGCGTTATTGGCTTCTCCCGGGTGTCTCAACAGTTCTCCTAGTTGTTTTACCACCTGACGTTGTGGGAGGAGATGTTCTTGTGACCTCCGATCCTTGTTTTTTCACGGTCCGATGTTTCACCCGCCGCTTATGCTTGACCATATATATTTGGGGTCGGGTAAGTCGATTATTCTATTGCTATTTTGGACTGTCATTGTCATTTTCGCTGTGCTGTCATTTTTTATCGAGCCTACCAGGACCTCACTGTCGGTGTACCCGCATTCCCAGGTGGCTCAACCATGGAAGCCTATCAGTCTTCCTCCCGCCAGTTGCACAGCAGTGCTAGGTAGGCTCTTGTACGCATTATCCCGTTCCATTCGAGCTGAGCGTTTTGATTATTGTTCGGCGGTTAGGTTTTCACGACCGTTTTTCTTGGTCCCCATCGTTTACATGTATATATGCTGGGGGTGTGTAGCGTAACTATCAGTGAGGAGTTTTGTGGCCCACGGGTTAGTTTTCCTCCATGGTTGTTATGATTTTCGACCCTGCGCTTGATGGTTGGGGAAATTGGTGCAGACAGCCGTTACGCTGTCTACACCAGTCTGCCTCATATTTTGATGGGCCATGCGGGGAAGGTTTTTCATGGCCTCCCTGTAAAATGTTGGATTGGTTTCCCCCACTCAGGTTTTCTGCATCCTCAAACCAAGGCCACACTTTACCTCGTTGCTTTGAAGCGACCCGGTTCATGGCCGGATTCGAACCCGAGCCGGTCCGGAGTAGTATAGCACCGCCCAACCCAAGACTGACCGTAGATTGCATATTTAGTATTTTATTGAGGCACCCCCGTTGAGTAACCTGAATAGGTGCTCCTGTCATCCTACGTAGCGCAGTAGTCATGGCGCCCATAGAGAGCCCGAGGTTTCCTCAGTTTAATGTAGACTTCATTTCCCACTCAAGCTTTGCTAACTGAACCGATTTCAGTGCTAGACAGGAATATTAGTGTGAACATATTGCTTCATTTAATTAACTATCATCATGTTAAACACAAATGAGGTAAAACACTTTACATTGTTATCTCAATCTCTGCAATTTATCTAGAAATAGCCTAACAGTTACAATTTTATACGTGACAGGAAGATTCCTCCGAACTCAAAATGTCTAAGCGGAAAAAGAAGAAGGCCCCTGTGGTCGAAGAAGATCCCGACGTAGAAGTCATCACCAAGACCGAATATATTTATGAAGATACCAAATGTATAACTGGTGTCGAGCCTGAGTATCAGTGGGGAGACATCTACAGGTTGATCACGCACCGAGAGGTGCCTGATATAGGCTTTGAGGAAGAAGGCATATATGCCAATATAGAAAGGTATTCACTGATGAATATTGCTACAAGACCAGAGCTCTTTCCATGCTCTGAAGTGATTGGGTGGATTCTTCCCAGGGCAGATGTAACCACTATGATTCTTGAGAATGTTGACAAACAAGGCTATGCTACCTATAGCCCAGGATATGTAGCCCTGGCCTACCACCTGCTCGAAGCACAAATATTTTTAACTGAAGATTGGCTGAGAAACATCAGAATGGACCTCGTTGAGACCCTCAAGAGGATGCTCTTGCTTGGAAGAAACTTTAGAACTAGGCCAACAGGAGAATATGATACTGTGAACTTTAGGACCCCTTACAGGTTCATTGCCTTAATGCTCAATAGAATTTTTGGAAGAGCTCATGGAAAAAGCTTCAAATTGGAGTGGATGCCGATTATTTTTTATGCCGTGACACAGGGGACCATTTTCAACTGGGCCAACATAGTGTTGAATAGTCTTTCAGCTTGTATGGCCTCAACTTTGGGAGGAGTGTCCCAAAAGAGGTCAGAATTTTACATGAGCGCCATACTCATTGATTGCATACTGTGCAATCAACCTTTCCCCGGCCTAAGGTGCATTTGGGACTGAGAAAGGATACATGTCTACTCCGCATACAAGGCATTGTGGGCTCATAAGTACCACAGTCACTACAGAGAGGTCTGTGAACATTTTATCATGTCGTTGTATACTCTTATTTTCCTGAAAGAATGTGACTGGATGTCTAAGGAGGCACTGTAGGTGATCGAGGAATATGCTGATTATTACCTAACTAAGGAAGGGCTCTATTTCAGAATGTTTGGAGGCTCTAGAGCACCCTCCCTACTGCCCAAATATGCCACAGACTATATAGTTCATAAAGAGGCCATTAGGCAAGTCTTCCTAGATGGCATAGGAAGCTTTTTATTTGAACACAAGAAGGCTGCATATCCTCATTTTCCTTTTAGGTTGGGGAGTTATAAGTTTACCAGAGTGAAGAAGGCAGATGAATTTGTGGAGGAATTGGAAAATTTTCATTTTGGTGAAATTCCTTTCCACAGAAATGACTCCCACAACAAGGTTACTGAGCACTACAAAGAGGACAATGTCCACTTTGAATACACCCACCATTGGGACAGAGAAGAGTCTATCTTCCGCAGTGCATTGAACATAATAGCCTTGAGGAAAAGGTTCAAAAACAAGATCACCACCAAAGGTGGAAAGGGGTAGGATGAGCAAGCAAAGGCCGAGGAGGAAACCATGAAACGAAACAAAGAAGCCCAAAGGTGTTGGTTTTTACTATACGCAGACCCGGGTTTACTTTACTGTACCAAAAAAACCCCTAGCTCACTAGCCCTTTCGGGGACAGACCGCAGAACGGCCTGAAGTCTCACCCAAAGTGATCTTATATGGGTTGGCTGAAGAATCACGTTTCCTCAGCCAGGTTCTGCAGCATCCTGGGATCTCTTGACTCTACTTAACCAGTGGGAACTCTCTACAATGCTGTATCTCTCTGACTAGCAGCCTCTGCTATGAAAATGTCTCTTATCGCATCGCAGCTTCTATGACAATGTGTAGACTTACTCTTTCTCCTGGCTCTTAACCTGCGATATCTCACACCGCAGCTCCTCTGACGGTGCGATATTGCCCTTTCTACACTGCGATACTTTTTACAGTGACTCAATATACTTAACAACTCTCAAGGTCCAAAGGATTCCTTTCTGGGTATAATAGCTCAGTTAACTTTCCTCAAGGTGTTAAACAACCTTACTTAAGCTTCTACAGTCTAACATGCTTAACATCAATCGCGCTCAACTTGCTAAACTAAATACACATAAGTCACTTAACACTGTAACTGTTACTGTCATGAATCAAGCACTGATAAACTCATAAACAGAATACTTAACGCATTCAACTCACATTGAACCTTCTATATTACTGCAAATGAAGGATAGCATACATACATTCATTAACTGATAAGCAACGTTCACGTAACGAATAACATATAGCAAATAAGCATAACACAGACACATGAAACAATCGCATAACACACAGATTTTACGTGGTTCACTTCCAGGGAGGAAGCTACGTCCATGGGAACTATGTTTATATTATATCTGGAGAGAGTAACACAGTTCTGCTGCAACCTATTATGCAGCTTGAGATCTTCTGGGAAACTCCACGCACTCAACAGGGAGCCCTTCTCTCTTAGATCTCTTCTCTTTCTATTATGCTTTCTTCTTACAATATTCTCTCTCTCTCTCAATCCTTGCAGATTGTTACATTCATGCTCAAGGAGTCGGCTACTGGTTACAGTAAGATAACTACAGACTGAACTCAGAACCAGAGCTCGACTCTTTCTCAATGTCTTACTATCTAATTGTCTATTTAAGAATCTAACTTTCTAACCATCTAACCCTTCATAATACAAAATACATGCTTAAATAGGTGGCCCGAAGGTCTCACCATGATACAACACTGTGGGCCTGTTGCGCCTGCAACATTTTCCCAAAATTCTAAAAAAATTTGGGACCCTCCTTTACTTCGAGTTATCCATTTTCATTGCTTAGTTTCTTGTGCTTGAGTTTTACTTAGGGATTTATGGCTCCTTCCTGAATTTTGAAGGCTAGTAATTGACTGGTTTTTCATAGTTAAGATGCTTAAAGACGGCCATTGAAATTGAGTCCCTGTCATTTTGCAAAAGCTTTTTGAATTTTCGTTGCAAGGTCTCCATGTCGGACACTTTTATCCTTGTTTTTTCACCGTTGCGGGCGTCTTTCGGTTTCTATCTCACTTGCCCGCCCCGCCGTTGCGGGTGGCCTTCAGATCCTCCTAGCCGTCTATCGCGCCACCGTAGCGGAGGCTTTTCGATTCATAGTTGGCCATGGCACGCCCGTCGTTGCGGGCGGTTTTCAGGACCGCGTGGGTTTATCGATACCGCCGTTGCGGGTGGCCCCCGACTCTTGATGTTCTTTCCCGTAGCGGGCGATTTCCTATACCCGTCGCCGCCGTTGCGGATGGTATCATGATTGGAGTGGTCCACTGTTGCGGGGGACCCCAAGCTCCAGGCTTCCGATATATTTTCCGAAGACGCCCGAGGTTTTGTTTTGAGCCATATTCGCCGTTGCGGGTGATAGAGTGGTAGGAGGGGTCCGCCGTTGTGGGTGGTATGAAGCTCGTGCCGCCCGACGTAACTTTCGAAGCCGCCCCGATTGATGTGACTTCTCGCACGTGTGGATGTGTTTATATATGTGGGGAAAAAAACGGGGTTTTTTGTTGTTTTCGAAGGCGTGGTTGCGGTGAAGCGAGCTGTTGAGTTTACGAGCGCGTGAGAGCTAGCTGTTGGTACCGGTGGCCAGGTGGTGGGAGAAGAAGTCTAGCTATCATCAGCTCCCTCATTTGGTGGATTGCCAGGTAGGACTTTGACTCTTATCATCGTTTTTCTTTTTTTTAGTTTTCTTTCACGCGGTGGGGGGTTTTAAGATTTGGACCCGTCGTCCCGTTGCGCCAGCAGGGTTTTTCTCCCTTGGTTAGGTTTTGTTTCTTCAGTCGTCCACATGGCGTTGCGCGCCGTTCAGTGAGGGTTCCCGGTTGAATTTTTTGGACGGTTTTAGGGAGAGGGGTTTTCACCTTTTGTGTTTAAAAGGCCTGCGTTTCCTTTTCTGCTGCTTCAGTCCTTTGGGGGGAAGCGAGGTGCAGGCGGCCGTCGTGCCGCCTGCACCTGGTGGTTATGATGAAGGTTTGGGGCACCAGAGGCCATTACGCCATTCTGCGCTAGGTTTCGTTGAGCGGTTAAATTGATAGGAGCTGCGTTACCTTTTTCTGTCTTGAGATCGGGTTTTGCATTAGCCACAGTCGCCGCGGGGTTTTTTCTGACTCTCTGTGTACAGTCCGGGGTGGTGCGTCGTCTCGGTGAGAATTGGGGATGGCACGACCCAGTTTGGCTATTGAACACTTAAAGCCTTGGTAGGTTAAAAAGAGGGGTAGCGTGAGTCGGTTCTGGTTAAGATGCCGGGTCTAGAGATGGGCTCGTTCCCCGTCGAGGTGGGTGAGGAAGGTTATCTTCATGATGTGTTTACTCCGTTGATTAGTCGTTGGCGTTCCGTGGGCCGTAGATCTAAAGTATCGACTGGTTAAGCCTGGGGTTTTTTATTTTTTCTCTCTGTGTGATAGGAAGAGAAATGACGATTGTATGAGGCATCTGCGTAGATTTTGCTCATATCGCTTCTATATATCATTTTCATAAAATGACAAGCCTTGTAATAGTGTATTTTTCTTGCCAACCTCAATATGACTGATAATTTAATGCATGTGAGATAAACCATAGAACAACTCATTCATAAAACCCGGTGAAGATGTGCTACCATAAAAAAAAAAGTTATCATGCTCATAACACATTGCACAGCACTTCATATTAGTGAATTGTTCAGTACGAAAGCTGAAGGTTGATTGTATGCACTGATATAATTCTGATGTACCTCAAAGAGAGTAGACTGTTGCACAAAGTTTATAAATTGGAATTACACAATACTATGATGTTGTTTATTGCAGGAAGATCTGAAAATGTCTAAAAGACAGAGAAAGAAGGCCCCAGCAGTAGAGGAGGTTCCTGCACCAGATGCAGAAGCAAAAATTGAATACATTTATGAGGACACTCAATGTGTCACAGGGGTGGAGCCAGAATACAAGTGGGGAGATATTTACAGGATGATCTCCCGAAGAGAAGTCCCGGATATGGGGCTTGAGGAGGCACCCATATATGCCAATATAGAGAAATCAGCTATTATGAAGGTCTCCACCAGAACTGAGTTGTTCCCGTGCTCCGAGTTAATGAGATGGGTGTTACCACATACAAACCACAATTCAATGCTTATCTGTAACGTCGATGGCCAGGGCTATGCTGCATTTAGCCCTGGGTATGTAGCTTTAGCCTACCATCTACCAGAGCCTCAGCTTTTCCTTACAGATAGATGGCTGGACGACCTCCGGATGGACCTTGTAGAGACCTTGAAAAGAATGCTCTTACCGGGCAAGATCTTCCGACATAGGGTGACTGAAGATTATGACACAGCCACTCTCAGGCCCACTTATCGGTTCATAGCTTTAATGTTAAACAGAATCTTTGGGAGGGCAAATGGCAGATTGTTTAATTTAG
>LPNX010458809.1:175424-239785 GCA_001517045.1 Pseudotsuga menziesii | reverse complement strand
ATTTTATGTAGATCATGCTCATATATATATATATTTTTAAATTATTAATGCAAGATTGAATTACTCTACGTGGACACGAGCCACTTATTAGCTTCTTCAAATTTGTAAGGTCACACAGTTAATTAAATGAAAAAATTCACACATTAAATGACATCGGAATATTTTAAAAAAAATATCACTATGAAGCCAACATAATATTCTACAATTTGTTTTTTTACTGCAAGTCAAAATTCACATGGCATATATGCGTTTTGAGGGCTTCTATCTAGCACATGAGTAAAAAATCAGGTTTTCCTCGCCAAATTTGGCCAAAAAGTGTTACCCATCTTCATGGAATCACCCAGTCATATATAAGTCATGGAAGAAGCAGGGGGAGATATAATTCTAGAGGCAGAGGAATAATTGTTTCCAGAGGAGGACACAACAGTAGTCTCGCGAATGTCATTCATACAAGACAAAATCAGAACCCCAGTCAACCAAGTAGTCATAAGTTTGATAAGTCAAAACTACAATGTTATTAATGCAATAAATTTGGTCATTATGCATATGAATGCAAGAAGTAGTATGACCAAGAAAGGAAAAGCCAAAACCAGTGGAGAAACACGGGAACTTCATCGAGCACAATTTTGTTGGCATGTGTATCCCTAATTGAATGCAATGTTGTCCAAGAAAGTCCATGTGACATATGGTATTTAGATTCAGGTTGTACCAATCATATGATTGGTAATGTAAATTTATTTCCAGTCTAGATAAATCAATTCAAATCGATGTCACACTTGGAAATAATGTCCAAGTCATAGTTTTGGGAAAAGGTACTGTTGGTATTCTAACCAAACAGGGGGAGCAAAAGATTATGCCTGGCATATATTTTGTCGAAGGTCTGAAACACAATTTGTTGAGCATTGGATGGTTGATACAAAATGGTTATAGAGTCTACACGAAGGACAATCACTGTGTGATTAAAGAATTGCGTCCAAGCAACCAGCCGATAGAAAAAGTACCAATGACAAGCAATCGCTTGTTTCCTTTGAGGATAATTCCATACAAGAAAGTAAAGGGAAATACAGGATCTACATTCAAGGAAGAAATCAAAGAAGGAGACGAGCACTGCGACAAGGAAGAAAAGGGCTCTGCTAAAATTCAAGTAGTGTTTCAATCAGAGGTTCAGGAAGAGTCTTGGCTCTGGCATTTCAGATTTGGACATATGAATTTTGTGGGTTGAAGCTACTGCACACAAAGAATATGGTGAAAGTGTTTCCATTGATCGAAAAACTAGAGAGAATTTGTGAAGGCTACATTTTTGGCAAGCAACATTGCCTAATAATTTTCCAGTTGGAAAGTCATACAGAGCATGCACACCACTTGATATTGTGCACTCTGGTATTTGTGGACAAATACAGACATCATCAATGGGAGGATGTAATTATTTCCTTACTTTTATTGATGACTTCACAAGAAAAACATGGGTATATTTTCTAAAACATAAATATGATGCATTTGAATGTTTTCGGTAGTTCAAGGCACTCATGGAGAAGCAAAGTGGATACAACATCAAAATATTAAATATAGACAGAGGCGGTGAATATGTCTTGAATGACTTGCTAAATTTTTGCAAGACCCATGACATACACAAGCAATTCATTGTGTGACATGGACCTCAGCAAAACAATGTCATAAAAAGAAAGAATGGAACCATTATGGAGATGACAAGCAACATGATGGCAATTAATCATTTACCAAATGAATACTGGGATGAAGCAGTCAGAACTGTTGTATATATTATGAATCGGTGTCGGAAAAAGAGCGTGAAGAACAAGGTCCCTCAAGAAGCATGGACATGTATGAATCACAATGTTTCTCATTTGAAAGTTTTTGGTTGTGTCACATATGTTATGTTCCAGATGACCTGAGAAAGAAACTAGACAAGAAGGGATAAAAATGTATTTTTGTTGATTACTCTGAAGACACAAAATTGAATACAAGTTGTATGATCCTGTCGCAAGGAAATTAATCATCAATCACAATGTTTAATTTGTCGAGAATGAATCATGGGATGGAACTATCAAGAAGGATGTCAAGATTGTGTCGACTGTCGAGCATGATAAC
This sequence comes from Pseudotsuga menziesii, assembly GCA_001517045.1. NCBI lineage: Eukaryota > Viridiplantae > Streptophyta > Pinopsida > Pinales > Pinaceae > Pseudotsuga > Pseudotsuga menziesii. Next base: position 237,679 of record LPNX010458809.1, on the reverse strand, counting down.
ATGAGGGAGGAAGTGGTTTAAACACTAGATGTAAGTCAAAATGTTGTAGCACCATTGACTCCTAGGACACCGTGACATGGTTCAACACAAGGAATGTTGACACAAGTCACAACTCAAGCTACACCGACAAGCACACCAAGAAGTCTGCAGACTCCATCAAACAGTTCGTCGAGGTCAACATCGACAGATCCAATAAATACAAGAAGTCTGTGTGAGATATATGAAGCTCGTACACCAAATTCATTCTCTTTTTTTGCATTATTTTCTCAAATAGATGACCCTCTAACATTTGAGGAAGTTTTTGAAGATGAAGTATGGGCACAAGACATGGATGAAGAGATAGAATGCATTGTGAATAATCAAACATGGGAGTTGGTAGAAGTACCAAAAGATAAGGATGTAAAATTTAGTGTTAAATGGATCTACAAGACCAAGTAAGATGTTGATGGGAATGTGCAAAAGCACAAAGCAAGAATGGTCACAAGAGGGTTCACACAGTAGCCCCACTTAAAATTCATTGAAACTTTTGCACCTGGCGCACGTGTGGATATAGTCATAACAGTTATGGTTGTTGCACAAAAAATATGGAATGTTTATCAAATGGATGTTAAATCGACATTTTTGAATGGCTATCTGAAGGAGGAAGTTTATGTGGAACAACCACAAGGATATGAAGTTCGAAGACAAGAACACAAAGTATACATGATGAAAAAGGCACTACATGGTTTGAAGAAAGCTCCGAGAGCTCTGTACAGTCGAATTGATTCATATCTCACTTAGAATGGATTTCAAAAAAGTGAAAGTGAACCGACATTGTACACCAAAGTTAATGAGCAAGGTAACATGTTAATTGTCTACCTGTATGTAGATGATTTAATATTTATTGGTGATTTCGGCATAAAGGATTTTAGAACACTCATGGAAAGTGAATTTGAAATGACTGATTTTGGGCTTATGAATTTTTTTTGGGCATTGAAGTCCAACAGTTTGAAAGTGATATATGTATATCACAGTCCAAGTATGCAAGTGCAATTTTAAAAAGATTCAATATGTCTAATTGCAAGGTATCCCCAACACCAGTAATAACAGGTTTAAAATTGAGCAAGGATGATGATGGATCAATTATAGATCCTACAATGTTTAAAAGGCTAGTTGGTAGCCTTAAGTATTTAACTGCGACAAGGACAGACATCATGTATGGAGTAAGTCTGATCTCAAGATTCATGGATTCACCAAAAGACTCTCATTGGTAAGCATGTAAGAGAATCCGAGGTATGTAAGTGGCACAAAGGACCTTGGTATTATGTATTCAACCTCAGAAAATTTCAAACTATTGGGACACTGACAGTGACAATGGAGGCAGCACATATGACAAGAAAATCACATCTGGGTACACATCTCATTTTGGTACAGGTTTTGTGTCATGGGCTTCGAAGAAACAACCCATTATAACTTTGTCCTCAGTAGAAGCAAAGTATGTCGCATCTACAAGCGTTGCATGTCAAGTTGTTTGGATGTGGGGAATATTAAGATACTAGTCGCATAACCAACAAGAACCAACAACCATCTACTGTGACAAAAGTTCAACCATTTCTTTGTCGAAGAACCATGTGTTCCACAAGAGAACCAAACACATCAACACAAGGTATCATTTCATAAGAGAATTGGTGAACAACAAAAAGATGTTTAGAATTTTCCAGGTTTGAATAGCAACTACAGAAATCTTTACAAAACCATTGGTAAGGGATACGTTGGCAGTATCTGTGAAGTTATTTATGAATGACAAGCTATGTTCAGTGAATTCTATCATGCATAGAGCAAGTTTCAGCTCTGAAACATTTTTTGTAAAATTTTGCTTCAAAGATCCCCATCTGCTCCTAATTAAGGGGGAGTGTTGGAAATATTAATTACTTGCAGATCTACGTCTGAGCCGACTCTATCAGAGTTTGTGGAGGTACATTGTTGTCAAGCAGTCTATTCGGATGAAGAGTTCATGTCTCTACATACTTAAGCAATTGAATTGAATTTATGAAGTTAAGTTTTAGGTAGAAATTAATTACAATCTTTAATATTAGTTTGTAACCTCTAAGAAAAACAAATTTTAATCTTTGTATATGAAGAAGAAGAAAATAATAAATGAAAAACACTTATATACAAATTTTAATCTTTTTATATAAAAAAAACAAATTTATTCTTGAAATAAGTTAAATGAAAAATTGTTATTATGTAATATCTCCCACCATTCTATTCTACTGAAGCTATTATTCCCTCTTAAGGGATGCCCTGCCCATTCTCGAACTATGCTTTGTTCACACATAAGCAAAACCATTTTTAAACATTTTAAGTTATTAGACTTCATCATCTAATCTGATTCTGATTGTGGCCACTCGCACAACCATGTAAAATATTTGTTATAGTTGATCATCTAATCTGCTTGTGGCCACACGCACCACCGTGTAAAGTTTGCTTTTTTTTTAATTGTATCAATATTTATCTTTGGATGACAAGATCCACTGCTATGTCGGAGGATTGTTGGATCAACTTTGGATGACAAATGCATTCCTTACATGAAGCAGGGAAACAAAAGTCTGAGGTTTCCATGAAATTAGGGAATAGATTCTTCTCACTGTCACCCAGCAATAAAGAAAATTGGAAAATGATAGGAGGTCATATTTGAGCTTAACAGATGCTATTACTGGAATCTGTTAAATTAATGTAAAAATAATTAATATAAACATAAAACAAATACTATTTAATAAAAAACAAAAAACAAAAACTAATATAAAAAACAAAAATATATAATTAGGCCAAAAATATAAAATTAGGCCAAAAACTTAAACAAAGACTAAAATATATAATTATGCCAAAAACTTATATATATCTTAGAATTTTGGGGTAGACTACCATCTATATTTTTCATCTATGGTCAAGAATGCTACAAGTGTACTATAGAGATTGATTCTATGGGCATCATCCAAAATTCATAAATAATAACAATTATAAACTCCATTTGGCAATTAGTAGTTGAGTTAATGTGCAACAGGCTTAGTCAAACTCCATTTGGAAGCTAAGAGTGGAGATAACTAAGAGTTTGTTATATTAACTACAATAACTTTATATTAACTTTTAAATTAACTATAAGATACAACTATTAAGTTAACTCCAATGATGATACAACTATGAGCTTAACTTCAACTATGAACTTAACAATCACAAATTAAGTGGTTATATTATATTAACTCTTAGATACAAGTAATTGACACATTAGGAAAAACACATTATCAATGTGTCAAATATACATATTAATCTTCTTATGGGTAAGTGTTGACTCTATAATAGTTAGCTTTGACTTAAATTATTTTTCACATTTAGTAATGTTAAATTTTATAATTTATTTTTTATATTTTTTTAAATTTATTTATCTAATATAGTTCAATTCTTATTTTACAATTATTATAATACAATTAAAAATGACAATTTAATTAATTTATTTATTTTTTAATTTTTTTTTATTTAATATATTATTGATTCAATTTTTATTTTGTAATAATTACCATACAATTGAAAATAAAAATTTAATAAATTAATGTATTGTAAATTAACATACAACAGGTGTCTAAAAATACATAAGCATCATGATAAATTTTTCAACCATTGTCAAAATATAACCTATTAAATCTAAACCAATGAAGCAATCTAACAATTCATAATTCTCCAACATCATACCACTTAGATATTTAACTAACTCTCAACCTTTGTCCCTCATCCTTTCTAGAAGACAATTGATTTTCTAGAATAAAAAAACTAAATTCAATTAATTTCCTAGCATCATAAAAAATAAAACAAATTTGGTTGAATGCATGTTGTAACTGACTTATAATCCCCCCGAGACTGCCACAGACAACAATCGAGATAGCTTGTTGCTTGAATGCCTACTCACCCTTCTGCAATTCTTTGTGGCTCTCCACACATTTTATGCCTCCCATTATGTTCCTAATTACAACTAATGTAGGTTAATTCAAATTTTTCCTTTCAACAGTTGGAGTTATGTGGGCTTTGTGCAAATCCATATTGAATGAGCTAGACTGCAGTTTTTTAGTTTTTTGGAGGGGGCTTATTTCAGGCATTCTTTGAGTTGTTAATGAGAAACTGAAGGTTTTGCATTGTGGGTAGTTTCCAACACTGAAAAATACAACATAAATTAGATTTATGGTACATTTTTGGTATTGCTTAAACATGGCTATTTAAAAATATGAAGAGCAGAAATTGCACCAATTTTACACATTAATAATAATCTTTCTATATCAAACAAATCAAGATACAATACATATATATAGTTAGAGTGAGATTCAATTAATTCCAAGCATGGGGATAGAGGCTAAGAGAATCTCCCAACAACTTCCAACAAATCCAAACCAATAGTTATCCAATTCTATTATAAGCAACATCTCTAACACCCTTCCTTATTGCTTACATTACAAACTAGCACAGCCACAAGAAAAGTGGTTGGGCATCAGGCACAATGGATCACTTAGTTTTGTAAAGATAGCTACCTGTTAAACAAAGGCTAAAATATATAATTTCATATTCATTATTCATACCAGATTGTTAGAGTTAATATAAGCACAAAACAACTATATTTAAGAAAAAACAAACACAAATTGTTACCAGCTTTTTTAACCTCCCTTTAACTGAATCTTTTTTAAGTCTTAATCAAAACGCATTTAAGCATAACAAGATAAGACTACCATGAAATGAATCCCTGCTATACACTTATAACACTTAAGTTAATCTTGTCAATTAGCTCAACCAAGTCCAAAATCTGAAATAATATCTAAATGCCTATACTGTAAAATATGGGGGTTTCTGCTCATTTCTTCACCACACTTTCTAGCTTCCACTTGATTCATTTAAAATATAATAGCTTCTGATCATCATTAACATACTTTGCAGAATTGATGCTTCTAGACCTTCCTATAATGAATCATTCTATAGATACACTTTCTTATGTGAAATTCCTTAAAAAACAAATTTAGTTATCTCTACAAGAATGTAATTGCCAAGTTTAAAAGCAATGAGGGGTGGTCGAAAGATATTAAGTGTAATATCGGAGTTAAGCAAGGTTGCCCCCTCTCCCTTACCCTTTATGGCATTTACATTGATAAGTTAGAGGGTTGTTTAGAAGAAGCAGGTTATGCTGGTACGATCTTAGCTGGAATAGTCATCATCCTTCTTCTTTATGTTGACGATATTGTCCTTATGGCGAGGTGTTCTTCTGATCTTGATAAGCAGCTTCGACTCCTCAAAGATTTCTGCTCTAACATGGGTATGACTGTTAACACTGACAAAACAAAAGTTATGATTATCAAATCCAAGAATGATACATACGCTAATTTTATGTATGACAATAGCAACTTGGAGGAAGTGTCTTTTTACAAGTACCTAGGAATTGATATTCATCACAAGCTCAACTGGAACTATAGCATTAAGAAAAGGATTAACGGAGGGTGGAAAGCTTACTTTGGTCTTGAAAATAACTGTAAAGCTGCAAACCTCATGATGTGGGATAAAAAGAAGCTCCTTTTTGAAACTCTAGTCACTCCTGTCATCTTGTATGGGTGTGAGGTTTGGGGTTGCAGCATCTCTAGAGAATCCTGGAGAAAGATCTAGCAAATCCAGAAGCGTTTTATAACTTATAACCTCAAAATAAAAAACAATACACCCTATCCTATTCTCCTTATAGAAGTGGGTCTTTCCCCCATCGAGAGCCTAGCTATGACTAGACTCCTGTTATACAAGAACAAAATCAATAACACGGGAGACCATAGACTCCCTAAGATAGCTTTAAACTCCAGCCAAAACCACTTAAGGCTCAAACGTGGGTGGTATAAAGATACCAGGTCTTGGTTAAATCACTGGGAGATCGATGAAAATGTTGCTTTGCAGAATATTAATAACATTAAAAATATTATTTCTTCTAAGTTGAAAGAAAAATTGTGGTGTGAGAAAGATCTCGAGGCTAAAAGAAAATTAAGATATTATAAGGAGGTCATCAACCCAACTCTAGAAGATCAAAAGTATCTCTCTGTTTTGATCAGTACTAAGAAAAAAATTAACATAGCTAAGATAAGAACGAACTCGAGCTCCAAAATAAATATAATCTACTTAAACTCCAACTCGGCCTTTTTATAAACCCCACACTTTATGCATCAAATATTCTTCAAATTTACATTAACGTTGTTTTGCAGGCCTCATCCACCTTATCTATGTTTACATTAACAGATCTGTAGAGATGCAAACTCCTCTAGCGATTCATTCAACTCAGGTCTGGAATGCTTATAAAAAAATGGCAGCTCAAGTAAATAATCACATCGATCTGAAAGATAGATAATCCTCCTTAAATGTTCTACAGCGGTCTCACAGCAATTGATGAGATGTGATATTTGACAGCGTGCTTCTGCAGACTTGAAATCGGTCGCAGATCCTCGAGATGACTGTTCTCCACGGTGGCAGGGCGACTTCTGTCTTCACGGCAGCAGCAGGATAATGGTTCGGCGGTGGCTGCAGTCTTCAAGGAAACGGTTACTCTATTCTGCAGAAGCACTAATACCCATGTTGTATATTTTGACATATACAACTTTGTATAACCATGTTGTTGTATATTTTTGACATATAGCTTTGTATACCCTTATTTTATATATATATATATATATATATATATTTTCAAGAAGAAAAAACCTGTCTTTGTTATTCAATTGAATCAAAAGACATTATAACATACATCATCCCAGAATTTCCGTGACTACCACCCAAGGAAACATCAGGAGGAATGGCACGTAATATCAATGAGAAACCCATCAGAAAACTGACTCATCATGATAATAGGACTGTCAGTTCAGTCACATCGATCGAGAGCCAATAATACTCTGAGCAGCGATCTAAAGAGATGCAATTTCATGTAGGATACAGCTACAAAATCAGGGGAAGTCCCTTAATACCAGAACATTACATGCGAAGCATGTGTGAAATACCTCAAAGACAAGCTCAAAAGAGCTGAATATAATCAGAATAAACCAGGAGATTCTCAACATATTCCATAATGCAGCCCTTTCCTTGGGGCAATGAAAGTGCCTTTTTAGAAAGACGGTCAGCAATATCGTTGTGCTCTCGATATATGTGAGTGAATGATAGTTCCTGGAAGCTAGAGGCTAGCTTTTTAGTCTCCCTACACCAATGAACAAGTTCAGGTGGGGAGAGAGCAGTCGATCCCTTTGCCCAATTGATAATTATCTGAGAATCACCAAATACTTGTGCAAGAGGAATCCCCATCATATGGGAAATGTGCAAGAGTGCCCAGAGACTGAGCAGCTCTACCTTGGTATTAGTGCCATGTCCAACTCCTAATGAGAATTCCAGAAAGTGGGAGTCACTGATGAAAATGACAATACCTGCACCAGCAATCAAGTTCTTTGATGCTCCATCCATAAAACCACAGGGAAGGATTTTAACAGGGGGAAGTCCAATGTTCCTGCTGTGCTTAATTTTAGTAACAGTCCCCTGCTTTGGAGAAAGAGCAAAACGCAGAATTTGTTGGATGATACTGTGAATATCCCTGCACTTCCCTTCAAAAATCACCAGATTACGGGCTTTCCAGAACACCCATATCATTTTAAACAGCAGTAAGTAATAAGGGGAGCTCTGTGGAGTAGAGCCAGCCCAACCATAGACCAAATCAACAAAGGAAATATCTGTGATTCGTGCCTTAATGTTGAAATAGTCAAGAACGTACCCAGCAACCATTTTCCACACCCAGCAGAAAGAGAATAAATGATCAACTGTTTCCACATTTGAGTAACAGAGTGAACATATACCAGGACCCGAGAGCCCTCTGCGCTGAAGATTATCCCACGTGAGTATTCTATTATGAAGTGCAAGCCATATAAAACAGGATATCTTAAGTGGAAGAGACTTGTGCCATACAGGAGGGCATCCCACCATATTGTCCCTAACCATCGATGACTGATAGATACAATTGTATGCCTCTTTCGCTGTATACCCTTATTATATATTCTGACATAAACAACTTCCCAAAGTTTTGCCTTGGTAGTTACTTATTGTTGTTGTATTATTTAATTGAAATACTTGAACATGTGGCAGAGTGTTTGATAGGCAACTGCATAAGAACATAAATTAATATGCTATCACTTCAATAACACAATTGTGGAATAATGAGATGACACATATATTAATATAAACATTGCATATCCTCGTAAGTGTTAATCTTCATCAGAAACTAGAAAACTTAACTCACAATATAAAGTGTTCACAAAATTAAGGTAGTATAATTTTTGGATCTAGTTTCCAAATAAATTAGAAACTGTTCCAATTCCACTCAAGAAGGAAAGGAGCAAAAATCTTTGAACACTCAAATTTATAAAAAAATAACTATGATAACATAAATGCTATAGTGGGTGGTAAATTAAAAAGAGCATCTAACTTAACTTATGTTGAGCTTGGAGACTTTAGGTTGCTAACGTCAACAGAAGTTTAAGGTAGGAATGGGCAATATAGGCCAACAAACAATGACTAATATATATGTGGGCTTGACAAAATGGATGTGTTCAACATGTAATGAACTACTTAAATCATATGGAAAATGGAAAGCATTTAAATGACAATAAAGAAATCTTAACAATTGACTTCATAAAAAATATATAAACTCATAGTACGTATAATAAATGAGTCTGTAAAAACTAACTTCTAGTTATCTCACTAAGCAATTGCTCATAGCCAAGTAGTTTCACATTTTCATGACATGTCAATGATAAAGAGGTTATGAAAATGCCTACCTTGTTTGAAAGGATTTGTGTGTCATTATTATATGCCTACCCAAGAAATCAGACCCATTCAACCCAAAATTGCACATTGTCAAAAGATCTTTTGAAATGAGATATTATGAACAATTTATAATGGTGTGAAAAAAAGGGAAACGTTGATAAAATGTTGGGATAGGTGTGTCATGCACATTGTAGTCTTGTAGCATAGCAAGCAATGAGTGTTGAGTAGTAGCGGGCAATGAATGTTGAACAACATTAGTTGGTCAATTAATTGCTAGTGGTTTCTATCATATAGATGTGGTAAACCATAAAGTGTTTATGGTTTTGTTATATTGTCTATTTAATGAGTGCCTAGGTTGAAGATATTAAGAGATTTTTTAACTTACTAGTATGTTACCGAAATTTCTCTAGAACCTATATGTTGTTGAGTACTCCTATTCAGAGCATGAAAAATTTGTAATGTATTGTGACCATTTGTAATTAGTTGTTTAATAATATAGCTAGTGTGCTTTGTAGTGTCAGATTCTTCTCTCAAATAAAAAAAATCCCAACAAATCATCATTTGATGGTTGTATGTTTGTGTGTCATTTATTACAACAATTGTGTTTGTTTAGTTTTATGCATGTTCTTCCCTCATTCGTTAGTGTAGGAAGTGTATTCCACGCCTTTGCTTCATTTCATTTGATATTAGAGCTTGATCACCTCAAATCCAAGGTGTTAGGGACAAGGTTTTCTTATTTGATCTCGGTTTGAGTGGGAGTTTGCACGGAATAAAATATTTTTGTAGTGAAGTGGAAAGCATTATATCTAGAATAGAAATGGAGAAGTTTAATGGCGCTAACTTTGATTTATGGAAGCTCAAGATGTATTTTCTCGTAGATTGAGCTCTATGGGATACGGTATTTGGAACAAAACCCATTGGTATGAAATATTAATGAAGAGTGGGAAGTATAAGAGAGAAATTTGAGATTCCTTATCAACATCTAGTTGTATTATTCGATTTTACTGAACGTTCCAGGAGAAAAAACTACAACAACTCTCTGGAAGAAGTTAGGGGAATTGTACTAGACGCACCAAATCCTTGATTCAACTTTTTCTATATAAAAAGAATGTTCACCTTGAGAAATGTGTGATGGTGATTCTATAGCCAAGCATTTGAATGCTTTTAATATTATTGTGACACATTTTATCTCATTTGGAGTGAAGATGGATGAGAAGGATAGTTGTATGAACTTTTTTGTTCTTTGCTCGATTCATGGGACAACCTAATAATGGTAATTGGAAGCATTGTAAAGTAATTAGTGCTTGATGAGGCTATGGATTCTTTACTCTTAGAATAGGTGGGGTGGAAAGCTTCTGAATCATCCAATGAGGCCTTAATTATTCATGGAAAATTGAAGGATAAAGGAAATAAGATTGAAAAGTAAAAATCCAAATCCTTAAGGAGATTAGAAATTTACTAGAAAACCCAAGGTGAAATATTGGAACTACAACAAGGTTGGACATTTCTGAAGAGACAACAATGAGATGAAAAACAAGAAATGGGAGGAAAATAATGATATTGATGATGAGCTTGAAAAATGTTCTTATGAGGATAGTGGAGATGCTTTTATTGTAGCATTGTTAACCCATGCATTCCATACTATGTGGTTGGTAGACTTTGGAGCTTCCATCCATATGTCATCTCATCGGGGCTAGTTTTTAGTGTAAGAGAAATATGATGGCGGGATGGTGTTAAGTTTTTTAATTTACTTAGATAAAATCTTAAAACAAATTGTTACTAGAAGATCACTGAAAGAACAACAAGAAAAGAAATATACACTAGTACAAAATGAGAAATTAATGACTAAAAAATGACTAAAATCAGGCTATAAACGACTATTTTTGAATCAGTGACTAATAGTAGCTAATTTCCACTATCTTATAGCTAGTCATATTTCACCTAGTCATTAATAGCTTAACTTAATAGTAATTGATTTAGTCATTGATAGTCAATGATTTAGTCACAGATTTAGTTATTGATTTAGTAACTGATTGCAGCAATTAATGACCGAATATATGACTAAATAAACTATAAGATGATAACATATTAATGACTAAGCTAAATATGACTAAACGTAAGTTGCGCTATAAGATACGAGAAATTAGCTACTAATAGTCGTATATATGCAAATTTAGTCATTTTCATAGTCACAAATTTATGATAGGGTACGGAGGAATCGAACCACCAACCTCCTGCCTATAATTAGGCAGGTGCTCTACTATTGATCTAGCACCCTTTAAGAAGTTGTTATTGCTTGATAATGATTATATTCAAACAAATTTTGCATCATTTAAGCATACAAAATAATGATTATCAAGTTACTATAGATCCATAATAGCTTACCCTGTAATAGTCCTTCAAGTCATTTGTGCACTTAATAAATGCATTTGAAATACTTGACGGACTATTACAAGGTAAGACATTATGTATCTATAGTAACTTGATAATTATTATTTTGTATGTTACTTCATCACATTCTACACAAACAAATATTTTCAATGATAACCAATCCAAGCATTAGTGTGTTCGACAATCCAATCTCCCCCCTTGAGTAAACAATTTAATTGCAATGATATAGCTACTCTCCATGCAATGATAAGTTTTTAAACTTCCAAGCTGTCCCCAACAATGTATTTCAACCAAAACTCAACATATACAAAAATTTTATAAGAATACTCACAGACAATATTGGCATGCTTTTGTTATTTGAGTGCCACTTTAAGTAAGATTTCTTAAAATCAAATGATATTAACATGACTATTTTCAAATTCAACATATATAACAAAAAAATGTAGAAGAAATACTTCAAAGAATAAGATTGATTTCATCTCACAACCAAAGACGTTTTCATAAGATCATAACCATCAATGTTATGAAGTTTTTGTGGGGAGTGATTTTCTCATATAAAGGGATTGATGTCACAATTATCTATAGGAAGAAAGGTAAGTGCATCCAAGGTCAAGAGATTCCATGCCCAAAATTGTTTTGAATTAACCCCACAACCATTTCCCACCCAAAGTTATGTTGGAAAAGGAAATGCACCATTCACAAGGCAAATACACGATTGTCTTTTATGACTAAAACATTTTGCAACAATGTGTTGGTTGGTTGAAGCATTTATTCAAAAACATTGACTGGTTGCATGGGAGGCTACATTCTTAATCAATACAGGCAAAGTTTATTCCTCCGTGAGATCACTTGCTTGTTGGGTCGTATTGTAGGCATTATGCACTACGGTTTCTCCCCATGAAATCAATTTCTTAATGGTTTACTTGCAGAAATTATGGCAATGATTTTACCCCATGAAAATATCTCTCGTACAAGAAAACACATGGTCATTAATGCCCAAGAACAAAACTTATGAATGAATTTCTTCGAGAAAGAAAAGACATGAACTTGGCATATTCCTGGCCTAATATGAACCCAAAACTTGTTATGAAACAATTTTCCAAAGTAATGCAACAATAATTATCATATTCTTTTGTACAAATCAAATCAAATTTTCAAAGTGGTACAACAAATACTTAATATGTTCCATTACCAATTGGTTTACTGATTAGAAGTCCTTCTTCATAGACCTTCCTCATGAAACCATAAACACTTGCAAAAGTAATGTGTTATAGAAAATAACTCATTACTAACCATCGTACAAACATAAAATCCAGCAGTAGTGAAGTAGAAGGACAACATTATGAAAAAGTCAAGGAGTTGTCCAAGTCTATACATATATCTGTTGAGAACCTGTTCTCCATTTCCACCGAGCTACTTTACCCTCAAACAAATCAATCCGACATCTCATCCCTTTCCAACCTATTGCAATGTCAAATTTACAGGTTCATTCTTAACAAAGGAAAATGTGCATAAATGGAAAGGAAAACAATAAAATATTACAGATAAACAAATACCTAAGAAACAATAAAATATTACAGATAAACAACTACCTGAATGTATTCATGATGAGTGATGTTTCCCTATCGTAAATTCGAATTGAACCCTGCATATTGCATGATGTGTCAGTAACACATATTTAACATGCATATTTTTTCTAGACTGCCTATTTTGCATGTATGCATTTTCTTGCAAACTCCAATACAACATTTTGCTAGCACTAGTGTATTTCTTGTGTCACTCTACACAACTAATGGTGTAGATTCACAAAACAAGAAGGCTCACAGATATCATTTTCAGCACCACTAGACAAAAACAAAGGTGTCCCATCTCCCCTCTTTGATTTAACTTATACCCAATTCGACAAGAGGATTATGGTCAGGCCAATATAGGACCAAATTATGGTTGTTTCCTTCTTAATATAATTATTCATGGCTTCCTATATGCTGATGATTTGGGGATTCTACATCATACAGTTGAGGGCTTGTAGTTGCAGAAGCAACTAGGCTTCCTTCATTACTTTTGTACTAATAAAAAATCGACAACCAATATTGAGAAAACAAAGGTTACAGCTTTCAATCTTCCAAAACAAGAGGCTTTGCATATCTAACCTTCTAAGTTCTAGGATTCATGAGCAGTACACTGCCCTTGCCACTCACAAATGACATCACTTTTCCCTCCATTTCAAGGTACTAATCTTGAGATCCATTTATTTGATGCCTACTCACACCCAAATATTTTTATAGCCGTAAGGTTAGGTCTGTAATTGAGTTTGTCAGAATCGCTTATGTAAAGAAATTACTGGTACTCATGTTTTATAGGACTATTGTAAAGCAAGCAAACAATTCATTTTCAACATTGTATTGACTAAGTTCCAAGTCCTCCCATTGATTGTGAACACATTTGTTGATATTTTCCACCTCTGTAAACCTTAATAGAGGCACCCTTGTAAACCTCAATACAGGCATGGTTAAAATTTGATACAAAATCAAGGAGGCATTGTTAGGATGGAACAATGCATTACCAACTTCTTCCTGCATACTTCATATCACACCCAACAATATAGAATTTAGTCTCCTAAATAATATTGTCTCAATAGGCTCTTGAGAGTTGGATGACTTTTGATCTCTTAATTTGAGACTAGTGTCAAGAATTTAAGACTGATTTTGGTATATTTTAATTTAATTTCTAGATTACTACTTGATTAATTTTTAAATTGTTATCTATATTAATATGTAAGAGTGCATGGCGCCCTTGTCCACCTGCACCTTCACAACCAGTTCGAATCATTACGTCTCTCTTTGTCCCATTGGCTTCTTTTTCCCACTAGTCTATCTCACTCTTTCTTTCACACACACACACACACACTTCTAGTGTGATGAATGTAATATAAATTTTGTATGGAACAACTTGTAAGTCTCAATAAAATCAAATTGTATAAATTTAAAATCAAAAGAAACCATATGAACTGACATCATTGAAAATCATGTGGATTGTTATTATCAGCATTCCATTTCAGAAAAAAAACACGTATGCAGGAACTAATCCCATCAAATAGTAAATCAATGATAAAAACATATTGAATAAGGAAAAACAGAACTTCAAAAATCATCACGATGAAAGAACACAAAGAAGAAAAAGTGAATTGTGAATTTTCTACTGTGAGCCAGTAATGAAACAACTGAAATTTAAAAGAGATCAAGTTTACCTTCACAGTTAGAATAACCATATCCCATAAATTGAACACCTTCAACCAAAGGGCACTCACAAACCCTACCCCGAAAAGTATCCTGCCAAAAATAGCAAACAATTCATATTCATAATGCTACAATTTAATGGTTCATGTGAGTCTTGCCACATAAACACAACATATTTATATCCTTTGGTTCAAGCATCCAGTATACCTTGCAGGCAGTTATGTTTGCCTTCTTATCTTGCCAACAACCACCATTATTGTTAAAACATTCATTTGTTTCCATATCTAGTTTGGGAAACAAAAAAAGTTACTTCCATGCATTTAATAATGGATTTTAAAATGTCTTATTCCTGAAAATTCAAGGTATATAGCTATGCAACTAGAATTCATCCACCCATAAAGCAAATCACCTTCACTCAAGCAAACAGTTGGCTTAGTAGTTTCCTGAAAGCCTGCACAAATTGCCTTCAAGACAACCCCCTTGTCCAATTTTCCTGCAATTAGATTTAGAAGGATGTTAGTTTGCTGCATTTTATTCTTGCATTTGTAAAAGATAGAATGTATAAGAAGAAAGGATGTCAACCTCTATATTTTATGTTGTTAGTAATAAGTGTGAGAAAAATAATGACATCACCTCAAGATCCATGTCTAACCTATGAAAAGCATAGCACCATGAACTTTCAATAAGACATGCCCTCTATAATACTAAGGGAATGAATGACAGCATGGCCACATCATAGATGTTTACCACATAAACCATACCAACAAGACTTAACAAATATGGAACAAATGATAAGACAAGCTTCTATGATCACAACTCTCAGATAAAATGGAAAGTAACAAATGGAATACATCTATATTCTATTCTGACTTGTGCATATTGCTCTTGTTTCAAGACAGGGTTCTCTGTATCTGCAGTTGGATCCCCCATGCATTTTTCTATCTTCTTGACATCCAGGTTTGGTTCTTTGTTTGCTTCTATGTCTCTTGAAATTGACTGGATCTGAGATTTCTTCTCTGTACCTGCTCCTTCCTCTAGGGTAAGAATTAGTTTTACTTTCCTTGTGATATTCACTCCTTTTGTCATGTCTATGACTCATGGAGCCTAAACTGTTGCAACCAATTCTCCTCTCATCCTCCCTACAATCCATATAACCCCTAGTTAGTATTTGACAGTTGGTTTTTTCATCATCTCTACGAACCCTGTAACTCATACCAAC
Organism: Pseudotsuga menziesii; assembly: GCA_001517045.1. Classification (NCBI taxonomy): domain Eukaryota; kingdom Viridiplantae; phylum Streptophyta; class Pinopsida; order Pinales; family Pinaceae; genus Pseudotsuga; species Pseudotsuga menziesii. The sequence continues at coordinate 221,995 of LPNX010458809.1, read as the reverse complement.
TTGTGTTTTTCAGGTTTCTCACTGTCTCTTCTATATAGATAGCTATTATAGTGACTGCATCCTCTAGATTCCCTAACTTCATATGTAATTTTGCAATTTGTACGATCCTTATCATGCACAGTGTCTTAACATTTGCAATTCTCACATGGAAAATATCCACGTAGTTCCATTTGTGTACTGAACCAATGGATTGAATCTATTTAAAAATCAGAAGGACTCGAACCAAACATTTAATCTTCGAAACCACCTCTTACACGTTTAAAATATTTTAAATATTTATGCTGTCTCTCTCTACTGCAGATTCCCAGTTACAAGATATTAGTATTTATAGTCCTGCTAATTGTGGTATTGGTACTAATTGCAATACCCCTCAGATGCTTCAATTTGAGAGTAAAAAAGAATTAAGTGGACTAGTCATGATAATTTCCGACTTTGAAGATGAATGCTTTGATTTAATCTTAGAAACCACCTCTTACACATTTAAATATTTTAAATATTTATGTTGTCTCTCTCTACTGCAGATTCCCAGTTACAAGATATTAGTATTTCTAGTCCTGCTAATTGTGGTATTGGTACTAATTGCAATACCCCTCAGATGCTTCAATTTGAGAGTACAAAAGAATTAAGTGGACCAGTCATGATAATTTCCGACTCTGAAGATGAATGCTTTGAAGAGAGCTCTCTTCATGGCTTGCATGGAAAAAATAAATTTATCTGGAAGCAGTGGTAATATCACAGTGCAAGAGGAGATATCTCATGATGATGGTAGAGATTAAACTTTGCATGAAACTGAGGGTGGCTATGTGCAAACCACATTATTTGTTGGAAATACTTCATGTTCAGACAAGACAGAGTTTGGTTTAGAATATACAAATGCATCTTTGGAAAACACAGGAGGGAAAGATGAAGTAGTAAAGAATGTAAATTTGAGAGGGCCCTCTTGTTCGCAATCCTCTAAAAACATAGACAAGTGTGTTGTTCAATTGGCAGAGGATAAGTGGGAGATAATTGTTGTTATCTCCAGTGAAGATGAATCTGCAAATAACGGTGCATGTAATGTAGCTTTGCTATTAAAGAATGGAACACTACAAGAAAGTGGAGGTAATAAATTACAAGATAGTGTTACTTCAATAGACCTTGAATATATAACTTTATCTGACAAGGAATCCTTTAGCCATGAGGACAATGATAACAGTCAAGTAGTTTATAATGCTGACAAAGAATCTCTAAGAGATGTAAGACTTTGTAAAAAGATAGATTCTTGCCTTGCAAATGAGAGTGGAAATATTGAAGCAGCTTGTAGTAGTGAAGGAATTTCAAGCACTATAGATCATAATCATTTAGACGGATTCACTGTTACCTTTTCAGTAGGAAGTTATCAGACACATAAGAGATATTGAGGTATCGTGGTACATAAAGAATGTTAGGAACTTAATCAATCATAAATCAAAAGACCCAATCACGAGACATTAAACAAAGATTACATGACATACTAAAGCAGGAGAGAGGATAATTAGCATAATATAATTATTTAAATAAAAAAATGCATAAATAGTAAATACCAATTCTGAAACCTATCGCCAGGCATATCCACCAATGAATTTCCCAATTCCAAATTCAAGACTAGTCTAAGTGAAGGGTATAAGTTTAAAATTAAATACCTTGCTTGGATTTATTCTAAGGTGTTGTGAGTCATGAATCTAGCAAAGTTCATGCAAAAGTGTAGGCCAATCAAATAGCAACATGCAAGTAATAACCTACAAATATTCTTGTTGAATCTTAAACCACTCTGAGTTTGGTCCTTTCCCTGCTTCATCTCTTACTGCATGCAATATATTATATACCTGTATTATTTCACAAATCAAAACGAAATGCCTGCACCTGTCAGCTAAGTAATTTGTCTATTCCAGGTCCCCACTAAACTCCATACAACACATATATCCAACACAATTTTATGTGTACCGAAATGGTTGGTTCTGCATATCATTCTCATTTTTTTATCTTGAATGCAGAAAATAGAAAGATAAGGGTACCCAAAAGAAAATAATTTACTGGCTTAAAAGGAATTGAGTTCTCTTGCCTATTCTTATTCTATAAGAAGTTTGCAATTCATGGCATCCTCTTTTACTACCTTTGATTTGTTCTCTTTATGACTTTAATTTCTCCATGGTAGCACTACCACTTTCCTGCTTTTATCTGATTGCAACATTGTTGAATTTAATGACACATTAGGAACCCATTACTGAATCAGAAGACAAACTCTTCTTGTACTAGAGGAATATGAAGAACTAAGGAAATGCTTGAACATAGAAATCAGAATATCAGGATGCCCAATGAATTGCAGGTAAGTCAAATTTGCATATTGTTCACATTGATCGGACATATGGATGGACTCTATGCATCCAAACATAACATGCTTGAGTGCACTGCAAGTTTATGACAAGTACATAAAATGAATGGAGCAAAGCATCTTTCCAAAAATACTCTCATCTTTTTCATTAAGAACATATTACCTTGGAAGAAAGTGAGAGAAGGTGATGACTTGGAAATTGTTTTCTGAATCTCACGAATCATCTCTAATTGCTTGAAATTCATTTCATCAAAGTATCTGGCAGGAGAAAGATCCAAATTTGATAGTGTTGATGGCCACTTGCATGCATGAAAGTCTTTACAATCCTACACAAAGATATATTACATGCTACCTTTGTGAAAAAAGAAAAAAGCACCACAATTAAGCAAAATTCAAGAATTAAAACTCAATGTGAGGAAACACTAAAGATGAACAGTGCTAAAAGACTAATATCAAAGTCTACTTCAATTACTCAAATTTATTTCATCACCCTGTTTCTTCATTGCAGGATTTAAGTTATTTTTAATACAAACATATATTCAAGTAGCTAGAGCATTTTATGATTGCAGTGTGGACATAGCATAGCATCTAGTTAAGGGAGTCTAATTCCATAACTTACCTAATTGTTTTAGTTCAAATTTTAATCTTAACCAACACATGTCTTGAAACTACTCTTATGGATGCATTTAAATTCAGCCTTAAGAGATCGATATATTAATATATTTAGGGGCCAATTTGATCATGCCTAGACTTGATTCTAAAAGAGAAGAATAAGAACGAATTCAAACAAGACAATAAAAAAACCTTACTCAACTAACAAACAGTGCCATTGATTATAAAAGATTAAAATCTTGTGAACAGTCCTTTTCAATATTTATGCTTGAAGGGAACAAAGGTAAAGGAACATGCAACAAAACAGGGAGAAATTTGTGTGAGCTTCATGCAAATCACTCATCAACAATCTATAGGAGCCAAAAGTAATTCCCAATCAGCATCTTCTTCTAGGGATGCAAAGGAAGCCTCGTAAGATCACTTCACAGAAAAAAATCAAAATTGGGAGCAATCAAAGTTATTATATGTGGCATTATCACATTTCTAAATTACACTCTAAATTTATCATAAAAATAACTCTCTTATTGAAAACCATCATGGGAGAGTCTAACATGTGCTTTCAACCTACTAGACAGTCCACAGATAAGACTATACCGTCAAATTTAAATGCAAGACTAGCTTGGGAAAACAATAATGATTCTGCACCAGACGTGTGATTTTTCTCCGACTCTAACTAACAACAAATCAAATCCATATAAAGTAAGTTCATCACCATTTCCAAGGACAGAATCCGTAAATCAGTTATATCCCGTTCTTTATCAAAGCTCTACAAAAGTGTCAAAAACATTTCAGCACAAAAAATACTTGACATCAGAACAATTGAAATTGTTCATTGTTGTACACAATGAGTTTCTATATTAAATAGAAAAGAAAATTGAATAACATGGAAATAATATAGTACCTGATGATACCGGGAAAAAAGACGAATAATTCCTACTCCATCAATAATTTTCAGTTTAGTAGCTACTCCAAGGTCACTGCATGCTTGCATCAATGCATCCAACTTCTCCACTGAGCCAACCTGAAATGTGAACAACTATATTCTTATTAATATATATTTTCAAATTAACATTCAGAGAAATTAAAGCACCTGAAAACAACCTTAATATTGATCATAATCTAGGAAAAAAAGAAGCTTAGAAAATCTCTGCTCTCATTTCTAATTAAATTCACTCATTTGAATTTTAAACTAGAGAAATGTCTTCTTTGCAGATGGCTTTGAAATTATATCATGGACAACCAAGACTCCAAGATAGAGAAAGACCTTACATATGGCTCCTGTTTACTGCGACACCAGACATCGTGGTTTCCTGGTACAAAGAAAACATACCTGAACCTTTCCTTCAAGGAGAACATGGTTAAAACAAAATTCTCAAACTTTTCAGCCACATCTCTAGCTACTATAAGAATGTCTCTTTTGTATGTATTGGTGGAAAGTCTTTGCACCCAAGCCATGTTTGCAAGATAGTCTGTGTGCAAGTCAGAAAGTACATATACCCTCACACCCAATCTATTTTTGTGTTGTTGGAATACACGTTTTACTGTTGGCAATATGCTGCATCTTTTGCCCAAATTTAGATCATTTATCCCTCTGAGATATTGAGCTGAGACAAACCAATTACTAATGTTTTCAGTGCATCTTGGGACACTTCTCGCAATAATATAAGGTGGTACAGAACAATCCATATAAGCAGAATTATGCATATGAACAACATCTTTCATTTGGTGCAACCATATCGATCTATAAAACACAACATTAGTAAGAACTAGATACCCACCATATTATGGAAAACAGCATGAAATTTCATTGTTTCACAAATTTTCATAACAAGTTGTACATAGTTGAAGCTAACCTTGTTTATAATCAGTACTCCTATTTATGAGAAAATATCATACTTGCTTTGAAGGAAAAACTGAAACAACTTTTACTTATAGATATTCAACAAAAGTGTTCTTCCAAGCTTGAACTATACCATACAACATAGTTAGATTTGTTTCCATGAAGTATCTTCGAAAGTTTTATTGTCCAAGAGGAACTTGCTTAGCATTGCATTCTAATTTCTATCTACTATGATTTTCTAAAGCCTTGCTTCATTTTGTAGTGTGTAAATTATGGATTTTGTTTTTCCCTTCTACCAAATAAGGGAATCTTAGGAGCATGAAAAGTTTTCACAGCCAAACTCGCCATCATATCTATAGGTCCAAGGACCAAAATGTGTTGGCAATTATTGGACTATTATGGTTAGATATACATTAGCTGTGATTTTTACCACAATTCTCGATGATTACATCTCCAAACAAGTGAAAGATAAGAAACTCCAACCAGAAGGAAAACATGTTTTAAAAGGAATCGTTGAACTTGTGACTGCATCTTCACCCTCACAACGATCATTAAGGAGGCAGAGGCTAATAAGTGTAAAGCGTATTTCTGTTTTATGGATTTTGTAAATACCTTGACATTGTTCCTAACACATCTTGTTCCAGAGGCTCAAGACTTTGGGCTTACTGTAGGTAGTGGTGTCCTTAGCTATGAGAATATATGAGAATACTATGGGTCAATTTCACTGATGATGTCCACAACACTATAGATGTAAACTTGAAGTAAGGTTGTTCTATTTCCCCTACATTCTTTGGGCTCTACATCAACGAGCTTGAAGATATCATCCATGAGTCCCTTGGTAATACAAATGATCGCATCCCCTTTGGGGTCACCATTGTTATTATTCTTTTTGTAGATGATATTATTTTATTTCTCACACAGCTACAAGTCTCCATAGGCAACTTGATGTTCTCATTACTTTCTATGGCAATCATCAGTTACAAGTTACAACTTAACCTAGGGAAATGAATGTTATAACATTCAACATGTCTATAAAGGAGTCACTTTTAGTTAAGCACATTTATAAAGGTCAGTGAGTAGAATATTAGTGTTCTCCACCCTATCTTCAACCTGGCTCTGGGTACTGAACTATGATGAAATAAAGGGTATTCTACTTTCAATATTGAAGAAGCAGCACATTCAATACCAATTTCATATCTAATAAAAAAAAGATCCACCTTGTAGCACAAGAACCGATCCCAACCCCTAGAGAACCTATATAAATTTCAATTCTAGGGCAATTAAAATCATAATAGTGTTTTTGTGAGCCACATCCACATGTCCCTATCAGCAGAGAATAAAGTGGTTTTCTTGAACGCTATGGAAAGACTACAGAACAATGTAGGTGAAGTAAGTAACAACATAGCACATAAAGATAGATCAGCCCTTGACAACATACCTTGACCATAAAGATCAATCAAATAAAAACATTGAGAGGAGGCCTTGATATTGATATATCAAAGTTATTTCCTTTTGAGATTCATCCAAGTCCATGCTTAATTGAGTTATTCTTAGAGTCGTAATTTCTAAGGATACGTGTAAATCATTATGTACTCCTCGGAACTGAAGTGCTTCTTAGGAATTCCTTCCAGAATGTTCTTGAGCTTCATAATTCCCTTCTGCATAAATTCCCATCCCATTTCCAGCTCTATAATATTCATCTTGCTCATTGTCATTTTATAAATCTCAAAACCTCGACCTTACCCCAAATAGGCTATCCAACATCTTCCATCTAGTATCTTCCATACTCCATGTACTCATCTTCCACATTGTTAGAAGATTTTGCAATAACTTCTTTATGATAATCCATGCCCTCGTAAATAAAACCCATAGGAGGGGTGTCACTGTTAACCATTGAATGCATATCAACAATTGGGTCACATACTTTTAAAACATTCCCAAAAGTTATTGTTTAAATTGATTTGTTCCATTATCTTCCCTTTGGAAACTTTAGAAAGGAAAGAATTATACCACACCTTGTTGTAGGTAACAGCTCTTATGCTTGTCTTTTCCCCAACCATTCTTTTGGGAGTACTGTAATATGCAGAAAATATGGTAATGGCATGGCCTTAGTAGCTATGTAGATGCATGCCTCCTATACATGCTCAATGTGAGGTGATGGTTAAATATGAAGTGAGAAACTTATTTTCCCATATGAATTTCCTCATTGACACATGGAAACTTTGTTAAATTATGCAACAAGTCAAGCCAATGAACAACACAAGTGGGATCAATAATTGTTTACTTTTCCATTATCAACTTTTCAGCTCCCACACAATCTGTGGCATCGTCAGTGATGACTTGGATTACGTTTTCTTCCCTAATATCAAGAATGGATCTCTAAAATCTTGAAAATAAATACCGAAGACTTCTTGCGATCTGTTGTGTCAACTACCTTATAAAATAATAGCTCGTTAGGGTAAAAAACCAACACATTTATTTGCATCCTATGACACATATCTAACCAACCATTTGTTAGAATTGTACAACATCTGTGTCCGCTTGTCACCTTTTCTTTTGACCTCTTGAGAAGAGTGGTACTTATTGTCTCAGAAATGGGAGGTACATATCCCTTTCCATAATTTGTACTCTTATTACATGCATTGAAGAAGAAAGGGTTTTTGGTCACACTCAATGGATAGTGGATTCAAAAAACAAGTCAGCCACAACATCAATTACTTCTTGTTTCTATACAGATTTCCAAAGGGAATTTGATGTTGTTGTCTCACTTGATTTTTCTAGCTACAAAAACTTCCGACAATACTTGAGGAAAATGAGGAAATAGGAGTGTACCGTGTAAGTCCTTGCAATCTCCAGTTGAATGTGCTACTTCTTGTTTTATTTCATCTCCATAATTTTTTGTAATCTCATAATCTTTTTCAAGTATCTCTCTGAATTCTGCAGACATCCATTTGCAACATTCAACACCACCTTTGTTACCATTTGTGATAGAAAATAGGCGGTCCATCGCTCCTCTTAAAGACCTGAAAAATGGATGGTCATGATTTGCATTTCACATGTTTTAACTTTTGAACAACTGATGCTATTGAATAATTAAAAACCTACTTGGAGGTTGGACATTTCAGCCTTCAGGGGAGTTTCGGTCTCAACTCTGAACCAAATATCTCCTCTATGTCTAAGACTCAAGTAGTGAAGTGTCTCTACCTCTGGGATCTAGCTATCTCTATCTGGAGTTGGACACTGAACTGCCACATGCTGAACTTCCACCTGGAAAATAAATACTGTCATTAAACAGTAAGATTGCAGGCTACAACATCCACAGAAAGTGAACAACCTATAGGCTATTTGAAGAATCAAAGCATGTATATGCTATGAATGTGATGATTATTACATAGTTTGTAATAATCATCACATTCATAACATATGCATGATTTCCTGTGAAGATTAAAACTTAGTAAAGTCCATACTCTACAATAGAGAAGTGGGGACAAAAAAAACTAACCAAGATATGTTGTAAACTCCACAAAAAATGAGTAGAAGTAGAATCGGGCCCTAGCGGATCGAGCTCACCACTGTCTAGTGAATCGAGATCAGTCCAAGAGGTTCACCACTCACTCTCCAGACTCAAGATCACCATTATCCAAGAATAATTGGGCTCACTACTCACTGTCTAGACTTGCGCTCATCACTGTCTAGGAAGAATCGATCTCCTCAAATTCCACATGATTCATTTCCATGTTGTCCTTAGGCAATTCATTCTATTGGAGTGCAAGGCGACATTAGAGGAGCAGAAACAAATCTATGGGTAGGGTGACATCGAAGGGAAGTGGAACAAATGAACACAAAAAGAGTTAGGGTCACAAGTTCCTTCTTTTCCATGTATTGAAAAACAAATTGGGTAAATTCAAAATCAAGTTTAGAATTTTTACCTAAGGAATTCACCTTCCAAAATGGTTCATTCCAGTTCAGTGTTTAGGATCAACTAACCTCAACAAACTTGAAAAATCCTTGAGATACAAGGAATTTCAAACATCAACCTTTAAAAACCATGAACCCTTGATTCCAAATTCAGCTTCTACAGAATTTTGAGGATAATTTGACTAATTTGAGCAAAAGATATATGGCCTGTTCAGATTCTAGTAATCCGAATTCATAACAAGAATCTTATACAAAGGCCATGCTAGTCTAGGCCACAAACATACACTGAAACTCATCAAGCTGTACTTCAGAGAAGCAAGATTTCAATGACACTTAAATTTGTCTCCATGTTCACCAATAATCCCCACAAGAACAATTTCCATCTTTGAAATGATGGAATCGACTGGCATCCCTAACTACAATTTCTCGTACAGAATTATTGGAGATGAATTTGATAGCAGTGTGGAAATCACCACATACTCTAAGGTTCTTAATGACTCTGATAGGCATACCAAAGGATGTATTGATGAGCCCAAATGGAATTTCCATTTTTTCACTATGAAAGTAAAGATTATGTTCCTTCTGCTCCTCCTCCACATCATTTAGTGCAAATCTTGTATCAAGTGTATACCCTGCCTCCTTCATCAACCCAAACAATCTGTCCAGCTCTGTATAAATTTCCTCTATCTGTGGAATTGATTTCTCTTCTGACACAAATGCATATACCTATTTATTAACCTCAATCCAGCTGCAGTCAAGCTTCTTTTTTACTTCCCTTTTTTTCATCATTTTTCTCACTTTCTTAATGTCATCCCACCTACCGGCGGCTGCATAGATATTTGAAAGTAACACATAAATTGCAACATTTTTAGGATCCAATTCGAAAAGGTGTTCTACCACAGGTTCCCCTAGCTCTATATTGGTATGAATTCTACAGGCACCAAGCAAAGAAACCCACACAGCAAGGTCAGGTTTCATTGGAATTTTGTTGATCAAATCTTCGGCCATATACAAGTTCCCAGCTCGACCAAGGAGATCTACCATACAGAAATAGTGTTCCCTAAGAGGTGTGATATAATAAAGTATACTCATCTGATCAAAGTAGTGCACACCATCATCCACTAGGCCATCATGGCCACAGGCAGACAAGACTCCAACATAGATCACACGGTCTAGGACTGTTCCGGAGAGCCACATTTGTTCAAAGAGATTTAGGGCCTCTTTCCCACGGCCATGAATGGCATGTCCCATAATCATTGCAGTCCATGAGACCACATCCCATCTAGGTATCTTATCAAACACTTTGTATGTATCCTCTATGGTTCCACACTTGGCATACAAATCAATAAGAGCATTCCCCATGAATGTGTTTGGCTGGAATCCATTATGTCTGCATGGATCACTCTACAATGTTCTAGAGCTGCTAAGTTGGAACAAGTTGGGATAACACTAGCAAATGTGTCTGGGTGTGGCAACACATCAAAGACTCTCATTTGATTGAAGCACTCCAAGGATTTTGCGCATAGCCAGAAATCATGGCATTCCAGGAAATCGCACCTCGTTCAGGCATTCTATGAAATAACTTCATAGCCTCCTCCGCCAGCCCATTCTGCACGAATCATGTAATCATGGTATTCCAGAAAACTGCATCTCATTCAGGCATTCTGTCAAACAGCTCAACAACCTCATCAACATATCCATTCTGCACATACACTACAATCATAGAAGACCAAGAAACCAAATCTCGTTCAGTCATTTCTAAAAAAAGCTTCATGGCATCATCAACATGCCCGCTTTGTGCATACCCTACAATCACGGCATTCCATGAGGCCACATTTATCTCAGGCATTTGTTGAAAAATCCTCAACGCCTCATCAACCTGCCCTTTCTGTGCATACCCTGCAATAATAGCAGTCTACGACACATCATTCTGTTCGGGCATTTTGTCAAACACTTAGCGCACATCATCTATACTTCCACATTTAACATACATATCTATCAAACCACTACTCACAAAAACATTATGTTGAAATCCATTCCTATTAATCTCTTCATGCACTGCCTTGCCATGTTGCAGAATACCCAAGCATGCACAAGCCCATATAATGATGGAAAGCGTGAAATTATTTGGCCAACTGCATGTTGTATTTGATAAAACAAATTCAAGGCCTCCTCAACATGCCCATTCTTGGCATAAGATTGAATCATAACAGTCCATGAAACCACATTTCGTTCAGGAATTTTTTCAAACACTTGGCGCGCCTCCTCCAAACTCCCGCACTTTGCATATGTGTAGATGAGTGTGTTTGGTATGAATATATTTTTTGGATTCATTCTCTCATGTGGGTGTGCAGTAATTTGGTTTCTGATAGAGCCCTCTTATCAGCACAGGCTCGCAGAATAGAAACACAGTCAGAGGATTTCAAAGGGAAATTTTCAGTCAATACATTGAGCGCCTCTTTCAACCGACCCTGCTTGCACAACCTTCTCAAAGTGCTGCTATCATAGGCTGCCTCTGTTTGTTCGTCGAATTTTAGAGCATTTGAATCTCTATGAAGGTGAAGCACAATCCTAATAAATAATGATCCCTCCTTCTGCATCTTTCTGAAGGGATTTTATATTGCAATTGCTATTAGCATTGTTGAATTTGGTGGAAAGCCCAGGAATCAATCCGTTTGGAATCATACCATGATAGTGAGATTTTAAAGTCTAATACCAGTGTAAATTAACCCTTCATATAAAAATATAAAAAACCACATACTCACGGTCCACAACCTCATTTGTATTTCGGTTGGCCCGTGGAACAATGACCGGAAATTAGGTGTTCAAAATTGAACCCTTCCCAACCCTTCCAAAGAGTTCTAGCCCTTCCGAGAAGTAAGTGTAAAGTTAAAATTTCCCTTCAAACAAAATTTAAAATCTTAATTTTACCCTTCCAATTAAGAAATCAACATTTCAAAAGAAGGGTAACATTTGAAACTATTCATTCATATAATTTTCTCAAGATTTTGAAATTTCTATGCTATAAAGTTCAACTCATCATTCAAAACATTGGAAATATGATAAATTATAATAACTTACTCACTCATGTTATACACTCACTGCTTAGTTGTGCAACAAGGGCATTTATCAGTGATGATTATGAGGCATTAGCCATCGATATATGACTGTGACTCCCAAGTCACTTGGGGCTACAGTCTAAACTTTGAAGTTTTGTCAACAACTATGACTATAAAAAACAAGAACAACTACTAGTCTACTACTAGGCACGAAAGCAGCTGAAAAATGTATGCGTACTACCTATGTGAACCTTGCTACCAATGTCCACTCTTTTTTCATCAAAATGAAATTTAAAAGGCCGGTTTGATAAGTCCTCCTCTACAAGACTTCATGTCTTGCATGAATATCATGGACTCGCGACAACTATAAAGAACACTCAATGTCGTGCAAATACAAATAATGGAATGTAGCTAGGATCACAAACTGTGCAGAAGTCAATTTATGCATTGCTATAGAGAGGTTTCATTGGGGACATGATATGGAGAAACAATGTTTATTAATAAAATAAAATAAAAAATCGTTGGCTCAAGAATAGCCTTCAATTTAATGGGTGGCATGATCGTGATGTAATCTCCCTCCGTCCTTCCAAACATTTCTGGTTGCTCACAACATTTGTCCTCGGCGCTAACAAAATACATATAAAAATTACTTGTCTTTACATCCTCTTCTCTTTAAATCCTCCTCTCATGGTCATAACTAAGATTATTATGCACGCACAAATTGGGTCAAGGCACAAAGACAACCATGAAATATTAAATGTGTCTAGACGCAAAGAGTAAGAGACAACTATAAGTAAGTCTTATATTAAATTTACCATACAAGTCTCTGATTAACACTATCAACTGAGATTTGACACGATGGATTCTTGTGATCTTCTTATCACTCCTTACCAATGTGATTGCAAGGCAATATTTGAAGGTGAATTCCATAATTTTAGGTCTTCTTCCTCACTATCATGCCTTTTGGTAAGACAATAAAGAGGGTAGTGGCCTGCATTAGCATGGAAAACAGTTTTGACATAGAGGTTATACACATTAATTGTTTTCATTAAATAACTTAAAATCCTACCCATGACTGTCCATTCACTGAATCGTGGACCAGTACAAACCACAACAAATTTTAGAGCCATAAGCCCTTAATTACTCACACCTAGAACTTTCTCAAATCTAGCCATTAATGAACTTCTTTTGGTATTTTGGTTCAATTTAAAAGGAAAAGTGTTGATACTCAAACATGCAGTGAGTTGCAATGATTCAATTGACTTAGGCCCCTCCATCACATACATGTATGATTTCACGACAAGTGTTGAACAAAAATATTTGATGCCCAAAGCCCAATTATGCTAGCTTTGCTAACTTGCTTGGTATGTAGGAATTTTTTTTTAATGTTTTGTGAGTTGTGTATTATTTTTTCTTAGGTGCCCAATCCTTATCATTATTACATCTCTCAAGCTTGGATTGCACGTGGATGCCCCAATATGGTTATGGCATATTCTAAGTAAGTTTTTTATATAATGAAGTGTGCTCCAACTTGAAAAAATACAACTTAATGTGTTCAAAATAAGTTTCATTGAAAATATATCGTTTTTTTCTTGTAGATATTAAGGGGTGCTTAATTGTTTAAAATTGTAAAAAATTGAAAGAACAATATTTGTATTTTACATTTTTTTGGTGAAAGGTTTAATTAATTTATCTTGTCAATTGAAGTACAATTATTTATATTGCCCTTCATCTCTGAAGAGGCCCTTCCAATTGAAATTAAGACTCACTCTTCAAATTTGATCACTGACCAGGAGTTTACTACTTGGAGAACTGTGAAACCACTTTTTTCATCCATTTTTGTTATAAATTTATTTCATCCATTTTTGTTATATTACTTTAGTCAAATCATTTTTTTAATGATACAAGAACAAAATATTCCTTTGTAATAAGACAAAATATTTGAATGTAATAAGTTTTTCTTAAAAACTTACTTTGCATGTTTTTAATTTCTTACACTAAAATAAAAACAAAGTTACAAAATTAATAATCAGTGTTTAAGACGCACATATCTACACCATGTGTCAATTTCTTTAGATTCAGAGAATTATAGCATATGTTTTCTTATAAATGTAAAATGGAACATGAGATTGTATGGGTGATTGATATGAAGAGATTGATGGGTTTGGTCAATATAGTAAACTTATCGAAAATGCAAAGAGCTATAGCATGTGTTTGTTTATGAATGTAAAATGAAGCATGAGATTGTATGAGCGATTGATATGGAGAAATTGATCGGTTTCATCAATATAATAAAATTATTTTTTTCCATGATTTATTTTATTCTTTTATATAGATATATAATATGAGTAATGGTATATTTTGTAATATATATACTTGATATTGTTTGGGAGTTTCAAAAAGTTTCACTTATAGACCATAAATTACTGTTATAATAGATTGGGTATTTATTGTTAGCTCTCAAGAACTCCATCTCGAAAACTATACCAACCTTGAAGATACAAAACATGAAAAAATTAAATGTGAATGTGCTTGTGAGGGGGATATAATACCTCATCTTCCTAAGACTCTATCTAGACGAACATATCTTCTTATGAATCAACAACCCCTTTTCCTAGTTCATCAACCATAGAGTTGTTTTCTATGAAACATATGCGTAGGAAAGTTTTGTGAAAGGGGTCATAAGTTCGGTTATTTAATGAATTGCAACCTTTGGGAAGACAATTTCATTTTGGAAGCCCCCATTTATCCATTACATGACTTTTTAGAGTCTCAAAATTGCAATTTTCCATTGTTGGAGTGACAATAAAAAATGACTAACATAAATGACTAATTCATATTCTTCTAGCTAGTCACTTTTTTATGTTGTGACTAAATTAGTCGTTTATGTTAGTCATTTTTAACTCTGTCACTTATTATATAGTCATATTTTTTAACTTGTGACTAAATTAGTCGTTTATAGTTAGGTCAATCAAAATTGCTCATATTTAGTAGTTATTCACTTGAAAAACCTGTGGTGACTATAATTTTTAGTCACCTAGTAGCTAATTCCTCATTTTTTACTAGTGATAAGAACACAAGAACACAAATATTTTCCTTGCGGAAACCACTAGAGATAAAACCCCGCAAAACTTCCTCAATATAGAACTCAACCAGAGCAGTGTGAAATCCAAACAACTGCTTCTCTCTTCTTTTTGATGCACTTGTTCTTCTCTCTCTTGTAAAACAGCTTGAGTGAGTGAGTACAAATGAAGGGGAGTGCCTCCCTATTATATTCTTCAGTTGACTTGACCTCTAACCTAACAGGGATGACTTGTCTAGCAAGACACCAAAAAAAACATTTATTATATTGACACTTGGGTACTATTGACTTGACTTACATCCGAAGGTTTACATTGATTCTTTCAATGACTCTTAAAAGACCAAACTCATCTCCTGAAGGAGTAACACAATCAATGCATCTTGAATATCTTTCGAAGTTACAATACTTTAACACTCACTCTTAACTAGGAAGGTATTCAACCACAGTAGCAACTGTTACTACAACTATACAACTTACTCATGAGTCTCCATATGTTATAGGAAGTTTTGGAACATCATCATACATCTTCATCATCAATCTCAGTTGGATCATCTTCTGCAATATCAGTATGTAAGTACGAAATCATCTGTTATACATACCGAATCATCTTCTATCAATATATAAATACTGAATCATCTTCTTGATCATCTTTTGTAGCATCAATATGTGAGTACCGAATCATCTTATGTATCATCTTCTACAACATCAGTAAGTGAATACTCAATCTTCTTCTGTCACATCATTATGTGAATACTGAGTCACATTCTGCCATATTAGCATGTGAATGCTAAATCATCTTTTGCCAATATACTAAGCTATCATCTACAACTAAACCATTGTCTGCAACATCGGTATGTAAATAGTGAAAAAACATCTGTATTATAGATATTGACGCACATCTGCACCATTAGTATATAGATATTGAAACATCATCTGCAACATCAATATATAGATACTAAAACATCATCTTCAACATCAGTATATAGATATTGAAACATCATATGCAACATCAGTATATAGATATTGAACCAACAACAACAGCCTCATTAGCATGTTAGTGCTAAAATTAAAATCATCCATAATGCTAGATCATCATCCGTATTATTAGTATAGAGATGATGGCACATCTTCACAATCAATATCAAACATCATCACCGGTATAGAAATACTGAAACAAAATCATTAGCAGTCATTTCAATAATCATCAGTATGAGAATAATGAACTTGCTATATAAGTATAGGAATACATAAACTATCAATCATCTCATAAATCAACAATCATCAGTATGAGAATATTGAACCTGATACATCAGTATAGGAATATTGAAACTATATCAGCAATCATCTCAATAATCATCAGTGTGACAACACTGAAAACATCTCAACAATAACAAATCATCAGTGTAACAACACTGAAACTATCTCAATCAAACATCTCAACAATCATCAGTGTAACAATACTGAAACTATCTCAATAATCATCAATCGTCAGTGTAACAACACTGAAACTATCTCAACAATCATCAATATTACAATACATAAGAAAACATCTCAGCAATCATCAATATGACAATACTGAAGCAAACATCTCAACAATGACCAGTATAACAATATTGAAGTAATCATCTCAACACTCATTAGTATAACAATATTGAAGATACATCTTTCCCTCTAACTATATCAGAGAAGCATCATGGTGAGTTCTTTGGTAGATCCATCTAGGCATTTTGTCTAACTTACTAACCCTTTCGAGCCAACAAGCCTAGTTAGATAGATGGATATTCTTGGGGACCAACACACCTTCTCATGGATTACACACCCACTTGGATTAAACTGATCTAGCCATAAATACTAATCCACCTAGGATCAACAAGCCTTATCTGACTTACTAACCCTGTTGGGCCAACAAGACTAGCCAAACTTACCCTACTCTAGACTAACCTACCACCATTGCATCCTTCTTCCATCTACTATCACTACCTATTTCGAGAGAGGTTTTTTTGGACTACACCAAGCTTGTCTCGAAAGTATTCAAACTTTACACAAGGTAGAAGATTAGTCAATACATCTACCACTTGTTCCTATGTAGGAACATACTTGAGCTTTACAACTCCTTTCTGAGCCATATTCTTGATGAAATGATATCTAACTTCGATATTATTTGTCTTATCATGAAACACCGGGTTTTCTATCATCTTGATACAACTCTGATTATCACAAAGGATCTCAATAAATTCTATCCCTCCATCAAATAATACTGCCAACATCTTTCGAAACCATACTACTTAGCTACAGGCTGAACATGCTACAATGTATTCAGCCTCTGTCATGCCAAGTGCAATATTGTTATGCTTTCTACTGAACCAAGAGATCATGCATAATCCTAGACTAAAGTAACATCCTAAGGTGTTTTTTCTATCTTTGGTACTTCCTTCCCAATCTGAATCTTTGAACCCATGTAATCTGATCTCGCCACTAGATGCATATCTGAGACTATAATATTAAGTTCCCTTTGGATACCTCATTACATGTTTTGCTCCAATAAGGTGAATATGTTTGGGATTCACCATTTATTGACTTAGGGTGTTTACAAAAAAACATATATCTGGTCTTGTATTGGTTAAGTACATCAGAGAACCAATAATATGTCTGTATAAAGTGGCATTAACTGCTTCTGAAGCATCATCATTCAATAACTTCAAGTTTGTTGTCATCGGAGTAGTCATATCCTTGCAATCTATCATTCCAAACATTTTTAGGATTTCTACTGCATATTTTCCTTGGTTTAGGAAAATATCATCTGGATACTGTCATACTTCAAGACCTAGAAAGCAATGCATCATTACAAGGTCTTTCATCAAAAAACTCTGCAGCAAGCTTCTTCTTACATTCTATGATGGGCTTATCTTCACATGTCAAGAATAGATCATCTACATATAATAATAATATCATAATCCCATCATCCTCAACTTTATAATAGAGGTTGGAGTTTGCTTTAATTTTGGTAAATCCCAAGCTCATTAAGAGTCCATCGATTCTTTAATTCCATGCTTTGGGTGCTTTCTTTAACCCATACAGTTCCTTCTTGAGTCTACATACATGAGTTTTCTGATCATTAGGCTTAAACCCTTGTAGTTGTTCGAACATATAATTAGTAGATCAAGCAAAGACCTTCTTAGAAGTCTTCCCCCAAGATTTGAATACTTAGTCGTGACCTTGGAAGAAAGAAAAGACTTGTCGCAGTTTACCATTGATGAGTTGCAAGCGTCACTCATCAATCATGAACATATAATTAGTAGATCAAATACATCATTAGAATGTGCATTTGAGTCTACATACATGAGTTTTCTGATCATTAGTCTTAAACCCTTGTAGTTGCTCGAACATATAATTAGTAGATCAAGCAAAGACCTTCTTAGAAGTCTTCCCCCGAGATTTGAATACTTAGTCGTGACCTTGGAAGAAAGCAAAGACTTGTCACAGTTTACCATTGATGAGTTGCAACCGTCACTCATCAATCATGAACATATAATTAGTAGATCAAATACATCATTAGAATGTGCATTTGTAGCATATTCATATATAAGTCGTGGAAGAGGAAGGGGGAGACATAATTCTATAGGTAGAGGAATACGTTTTTCCAGAGGAGGACGCAACAACAGTCCCACGAATGTCGCTGGTACAGGACAAAATCAGAACCCCTGTCAACCAAGTGGTCATAGGTTTGATAAGTCCAAAATACAATGTTATTACTACAATAAATTTTATCATTATTCATATGAATGCAAGAAGTAGTATGACCAAGGAAGGAAAAGCCAAAACCGGTCGAGTAACACTGGAAATTCATCGAGCGCAATGTTGTTGGCATGTGCATCCCCAATTGAATGCATTGTTGTCCAAGAAAGTCCACATGACATACGGTATTTAGATTCAGGTTGTAGCAATCATATGATTGGTAATGTAAATTTGTTTCCAGTGTAGATAAATGAATTTAAACTGATGTGACACTTGGAGATAATGTCCCGGTCATAGTTTTGGGAAAAGGTATTGTTGGTATTCTAACCAAACAGGAGGAGCGAAAGATTATGCCTGATGTCTATTTTGTCGAATGTCTGAAACACAATTTTTTGAGCATTGGACGGTTGATACAAAAAGGTTATAGAGTCTACATAAAGGACAATCACTGTGTGATTAAAGACTTGAGTCCAACCAACCAGCTAATAGAAAAAGTACCAATGACAAGCAATCGCTTGTTTCCTTTGAGGATAATTCCATACATGAAAGTAAAGACAAATACAGGATCTACACTCAAGGAAGAAAGAAAAGAAGGAGACAAGCACTGCGACAAGGAAGAAAACGGCTTTGCTGAAATTCAAGCAGTGTTTCAATTAGAGGTTTAAGAAGAGTCTTGGCTATGGCATTTTAGATTTGGACATATGAATTTTGTGGGTTGAAGCTACTGCACACAAAGAATATGGTGAAAGGATTCCATTGATCGAAAAACCAGAGAGAATTTGTGAAGGCTACATTTTTGGCAAGCAACATAGCCTGAGACTTTTCCAATTGGAAAGTCATACAGAACACACACACCACTTGAGATTGTGCACTCTGGTATTTGTGGACAAATGCAGACATCATCCATGGGAGGATGCAATTATTTCCTTACTTTTATTGATGACTTCACAAGAAAAACATGGGTATATTTTCTAAAACATAAATATGATGCATTTGGATCATTTTCAGCAGTTCAAGGCACTCGTGGAGAAGCAAAGTGGATACAACATCAAAATCTTAAGTATAGACAGAGGTGGTGAATATGTCTTGGATGAATTCCTAAAATTTTGCAAGACCCATGGCATACACAAGCAATTCGTTGTGCAGCATACACCTCAGCAAAACAATGTCACAAAAAGAAAGAATGGAACCATTATGGAGATGACACACAACATGATGGCAACTAATCATTTACCAAATGAATACTGGGATGAAGCAGTCGCAACTGCTGTATATATTATGAATCAATGTTCGACAAAGAATGTGAAGAACAAAGTCCCTCAAGAAGCATGGACATGTATGAATCACAATGTTTCTCATTTGAAAGTTTTTGGTTGTGTCACATATGCTATGTTCCAGATGATCTGAGAAAGAAACTAGACAAGAAGGGATAGAAATGTATTTTTGTTGGTTAATCTGAAGACACAAAATCATATAAGTTGTATGATCTTGTCGCAAGGAAATTAATCATCAATCACGATGTTTAATTTGTCGAGAATAAATCATGGGATGGAACTATCAAGAAGGATGTCAAGATTGTGTCGATTGTCGAGCATGATAACATGATGGAGGAAGTGGTTTAAACACCACATGTAAGTCAAAATGTTGTAGCACCGTCGACTCCCAGGACACCATGACATGGTTCAGCACAAGGAACGTCGACACAAGTCACAACTCAAGCTACACCGACAAGCACACCAAGAAGTCTGCAGATTCCATCAAGCAGTTCGTCGAGGTCGACATCGATAGATCCAATTAATACAAGAAGTTTGTGTGAGCTATATGAAGCTCGTACACCAAATTCATTCTCTATTTTTGCGTTGTTTTCTCAAATATATGATCCTCTAACATTTGAGAAAGTTTTTGAAGATGAAGTATGGGCACAAGACATGGATGAAGAGATAGAATGCATTGTGAATAATCAAACATGGGAGTTGGTAGAAGTACCAAAAGATAAGGATGTAATTAGTGTTAAATGGATCTACAAGACCAAGCAAGAGGTTGACGGGAATGTACAAAAGCACAAAGCAAGAATGGTCGCAAGAGGGTTCACACAGCAACCCCGCTTAGGCTTCAATGAAAATTTTTCACCTAGCGCACGTGTGGATACAGTCATAATAGTTATGATTGTTGCTACACAAAAAATATGGCATGCTTATCAAATGGATGTTAAATCGACATTTTTGAATGGGTATCTGAAGGAGGAAGTTTACGTGGAACAAACACAAGGCTATGAAGTTTCAGGACAAGAACACAAAGTATACATGCTGAAAAAGGCACTACATGGTTTGAAGCAAGCTCTGAGAGCTTGGTATAGTCGAATTGATTCCTATCTCACTTAGAATGGATTTCACAAAAGTGAAAGTGAATCGACGTTGTACACCAAAGTTAATGAGCAAGGTAACATGTTAATTGTCTACCTATATGTAGATGATTTAATATTTACAGGTGATTTCGGCATAAAGGATTTTAGAACACTCATGGAAAGCGGATTTGAAATGTCTGATTTTGGGCTTATGAATTTTTTTTTGGGCATTGAAGTCCAACAGTTTGAAAGTGGTATATTTATATCACAGTCCAAGTATGCAAGTGCAATTTTAAAAAGATTATATATGTCTAATTGCAAGGAAGCCCCAACACCAGTAATAACAGGTTTAAAATTGAGCAATGATGATGATGGATCAATTATAGATCCTACAATGTTTAAAAGGCTAATTTGTAGCCTTATGTATTTAACTGCGACAAGGCCAGGCATCATGTATATAACAATAGATGGATGAAAGAAATACGGAAGTGAATAACAGCGAGGAAAAAAACAGAAGACGAAAGTAGTGCTCAAGATTCAGTGGGACTGACTGATTCATAAATTAATATATTGCAAACGGCGCATCAAGGACATGGTCCTTGCCATACTTGACCAGTGGGTCTTTGCCGTTTATGCCTGACATGCATTCAGTCATGCATTCAGTTTTGTTTAATGCGTATCTTGCAATAGTAAATTTAATGTTATTGTAAAATATAAACGACAAAGACAGGAAACAATCATCTGTTTTCTTCTCACTGCCACCCAGCAGCAATAGAGAAAATTGGAAAATGATGGACGAGCGCAACAGGTGCCACCACGGAGGTAGGTGAATGCCAACTTCATTTACAATTTTACATCCTCTCAGAATAAGTTTTCAGTCAGAGGGAATGCCAACTTCAAATGAATGCAAAAAGCCTCTGAGAACGTGTCAAATGAATGCAAAAACAATTACTGCTCGGAACATTCATTTAGCTAACTATTATAACAATATTCTCACCATCCTAAATATTCTCACCATGGTTGCTGGTCGTATACCATGGTTGCTTTGGTCATGAAGATATATATTATTATAGTCATAAGTAAACTGGTTAGTGAATGTTGATAGGCATAGTTAATCATTTAGTTTTATAAAGATAATTGGCTGTTAAACAAAGACTAAAATATATAATTAGGCCAGAAACTTTTATATATCTTAGAATTTTGGGGTAAACTACCATCTATGTTTTTTCATAGATGGTCAATAATGCTATAAGTGTGCTATAGAGATTGATTCTATGGGCATCGTCCAAAATTCATAAATAATAACAACTATAAACTCCATTTGGCAATTGGTAGTCCAGTTAATGTGCAACAGGCTTAGTCAAACTCCATTTGGAAGCTAAGAGTGGAGATAACTAAGAGTTTGTTATATTAACTACAATAACTTTATATTAACTTTTAAATTAACTATAAGATACAACTATTAGGGTAACTGCAATGATGATACAACTATGAGCTTAACTTTAACTATGAACTTAACAATCACAAATTAAGTGGTTATATTAGATTAACTCTTAGATACAAGTAATTGACACATTAGGCAAAACACACTATCAATATGTCAAACATACATATTAATCTTATTATCCTTGCAGCATGCAAGTTATTATGCAATCAATAAGTTGTTGACTCTATAATAGTTAGCTTTGACTTAAATTAATTTTCACATTTAATAATGTTAAATTTTATAATTTATTTTTTATATTTTTTAAAATTTATTTATCTAATATAGTTTAATTCTTATTTTATAATTATTATAGTAAAATTGAAAATGACAATTTAATTAATTAATTAATTAATTTTTTAAATTTATTTATCTAATATATTATTGATTCAATTTTTATTTTGTAATAATTATAATACAATTAAAAATAAGAATTTAATCAATTAATGTATTGTAAATTAACATATAAAACATGTCCAAAAGTATATAATTTATCAGCATCATTATGTTTAAGAAAAGCATCATTATGTTTAAGAAATGTAAGTGAATAATTAAATACACTTTATACTAATTTAGATGAAAAAGTTACTTATACTATTATCATTTAGTGTAAATATAACTATATATTTGGATGTGCTTAATACAATGCACCCATGTGTGAAGAAGAACCTTTTTTCTTAGGTTTAAAAGGATGTTATATATCCAGATGTGATCTAATATTAAAAAAAAAAGACTTTGTTTTAGGTTATGAAAATTATTGTGAAATTGTGGGTTTGTTATTTTGTTTTATTATTATTAGATATTTATACAATTTTTTTTTTATATAGATAATAAATATAATTTTACATGAAATAATTAATAAATTATTTTTAAGAGGTTTATAATTAATATGTTTAAATTTTATTAATACATAATAAACATTATAAATTATCTTAAATACATATTAATACTTTTGAAATGAGATGTTCCATTTTGAAATCTGCTTGAACTCATTACAAATACATATTAATACTTTTCAAATCGAGATGTTTCATTTTGAAATCGGCTTGAACTCATTACAAAATTTCTTCATCCATAATTATATCTATGGATAACCGAATTGATTGTTTTGTATGAGTAACCAAAGATGCTCAACACCAATGAAACTCTAACGAATTGATAGAGCATGTCACTTTCAACTTCTAGCCTTTTTTAGTTGAATGCCTTGGTAGGCCAAATCTATAATATTTATGCATACTTGATTTTTTGAGCTTCAATTTAGTTAGCAACTCTATTGTTCAACTAAGATATGGCTACTTGATTATTAGATAGGAGTCTCTCATTCCTCCTCAATGCATGTTGCATGTTCATTGACCCAAGTTTCTCCTCTTTTCCAATGTTTGAGGATTTAATTAAATAGACACGAGGAGAGCTATGATCCTTGAAAGATGGATCACATATTTGAAAAAAGCTACATAGGAATGTTGACACCACCACAACCAAGCACATTCTTAGATGAATGTGTTTAAACAAAGACCCTGATTTCCCACCTATGTCTACATGGATCCTATATACCATGTATTCATGAGCTTGCTCTACCATAATGCAAGTCATTAGTGTGGGTGCATGCGGTCTATTGTGAGTAAATAAATATCACATCAACATGTAATAGCGTCACAACTTGTCTTGGATTTAAACCTTCATAGCTTAACTAAGTTTTTCTCTTATTTATGACTTAAAACTAAAGGACTATGGAATATGTGAAAAAGAAGTAATCCCATCTTTTTCTCTTATTGTTATAGTGTTGTTATAAAACTTAAAAGAATATCCTTGTTCACATGAAAGTATTATATCAAGTCAAATCTCTTTGTTTCCCATTGATTTCTAAAATGATCTTAACTAGAAAGCAATATTTAGGAATTTAAGGAAATTGAGGTCATTGCTCTAAGGGAATGCTCTGCTAGGGTTTGTAACCAGTCATAACCATGTTCTGCTTTCAGACCTATCGGCCTTTAATCCTCTAAGACGATCCGTCTGATGGTAGTCCTTTTGGCTCTGACTAGCTCCATGACGACTGCGTCGGGGGGGGCGCCAGGCCCCTCCCAGTCTCTTACTGCTCCGATCTGCCCTGAGGATCTCATGGGACCCAGATACACAGTGAAAATTGGTTCAGAAGAAATACCCATTCCGATGGAAGACAAAAATCTTGCTGATAAGTCCACCACCGACACTAGTATGGAAAACAAGGAAAATCCTTCTCGGAAGAAGAAATCATACATCCCTTGCATGGTTGAGCGCCCCTGCTTATCTCTCCCGACAGAACAGATAAACACGAGAGCCCAAAGAATGAAAGATCATGCTCTGATCGGTATATTCATGGGGTTCTATCCAACTGAGCAAGCTCTCCGTGGATGGATTGCAACAAAATGGAAACCCAAAGATAATTTTGATCTTCAGTTAGGCTCCAAAGGTTTCTTTACAATCATCTTTCATCACCTGGAAGATAAAGCTCGTGTGGAAGAAGGCAGCCCTTACTTATTCAATTATGTCGGGTTATACCTTAGGAACTGGGTTGAATGCTTCTACCTAGAGAAAGAGGACTTCTCTTGGGCCCCTGTTTGGATTCGTATGTTCTCCCTGCCTCAAGAATATTGGGATGAATCTAGCCTATAGGATATTGGAATTACCCTTGGAACTTTTGTACGATCGGCAGATCAAACAAGAATGAATAAATACACCTCTTACACTGGAATCTGTGTCTTCATGCACATTGCTCAGGCCCTCCTAGATGCAATCTGTCTCTCCCATGAAGATAGTGATTGGATCCATCCTCTTGACTATGAACATATCCTGTTTAGATGCCGAAAATACCAGGAACATGGACATCTGTTTAGAGACTGTCCTTTGAATAAAGATCAAGAGAATCATAAACATCCTACCACTGATGAGCAAGGGTTTCAACAATCAGCCATAAAAAAGCGCAATCACAGAAGACTAATCCCAGAAAAGCTTCTGGATCAACCTCCATCTACCAGCAATAGATTCCAAGTGTTGTAGGAAAAGAACACTGAACAAAAAAAGAATATTGACGATCAAGCTCTGATGCAAGATGAACTAGAGCGGCTACATACTTCAAAAAAACATGATACTACTATCCTGCAGCATCCAGAGCAATCCTCAAGTAAATCTCCAGAAAACCTTAATGATATTCATGGCAATACCCATTTTGATCACCAAATGCCAGATCAAAAATATGAAGTTCTTGAGGAAGATGAAATGAAGGATGCAATTCCTGAAGGTCTTGATCTACTTGGCCTTGAAGATGCTTGCACCAGAAAAGATTTCAAGTCTATCATTCCCAAGCAGATCCAGCTTCTTCATAAATCTCTCGTCAAAGATAAAGCACAACTTGGAGTGGCTACCTTTGGGCCAAAAGAGAAACAAAAATCACAGAAAGATCCCAAAAAAAGGGACGCAAATATGCTCTTCAAAGAATCAATCGTCTGGGTATTGCACTGGTCGATTCAGGCCAATATGCCTAGTTAACAAAAGTATTCACTACCCCCCCATCTGTTAATCAATGAAGCTCCTCTCATGGAATGTAGAGGTCTCAACGGTCGCTCTAAACAATGAATGCTTAAAATGAAGATTCAAAAAGATCCTCCCTCCATCCTTTTTCTTCAGTAAACTAAATGCCCCAGTGAAACAACTGCTTCTATTTTGGCTCAGATCTGGAAGAATTGCCTCACTCTGGAAATTGATGCCCAAGGTGCCTCTAGGGGCCTCTCAATCATTTGGAATTCTCTTCTCATTTCTCTAGAGGACGCCCTTGCCTCTCGTCATTCTCTTTCTTCCTCCTTCCATATTCTCGGTACCAGTATCAAGGGCTTCTTAATGAATGTGTATGGCCCACAGATGGAGGACTCCAAGAAGAACCTCTTAAATCATATTGCATGGTTCCATAGTATTCATAAGGAGTCTCCTCTAATCATTGGAGGGGATTTCAACATGATATCCAATCTGGAGGAGAAGAAAGGGGGTCTTCAAATCCTCTCTGCTGAAGATGAAGCCTTCAAAACCATGATTAGCTCATGTGAGTTGGTGGACATTCAATCCTCCTCTGGTTTCTTCACCTGAAACAACCGAAGAGGCGGGGTGCACCAAATTGCAAAATGGTTGGATCGCTAACTTGTTTCATAACCCATCCTCACCCTTGGAGGGATTCTTGATGCTTCTGTTCTTCCCACTGCTGGATCGGATCACTGGCCCATTGCCCTCTCCTGGAATAGTCAAGGCACTTCCCTCCACAAACCATTTAGGTTTGAAAAATTATGGCTCTCCCATCCCACTTTTATGGACTTTGTCAGCTCTTGGTGGAACGATATGTCTGTCTTTGGCTGCTCCAAAATGGCCATTATGCAACAAAAACTCAAAAAACTTCGTGGTCACCTCAGAACTTGGAATAAGACCACCTTCAACGACATTTTCAAAGATAAAGCAATCCTTCAAGAAAACTTAGCCGCTATCCAGCGCCATGCCATGGATCACGGTTTCACCCCGGAAACCAAACTTCAGGAAAGGGATCTTATTCATCAACTCAATAAGAGATGTTATCAAGAAACCATCTTTTGGGATCAGAAATCCAGGGTCAAATGGCTTAAAGAGGGTGAGAGAAACACTAGCTTCTTCCACAAATCTACCATTCAACACAGAATGAGGAACATACTAAGCAATATCCACACAGATTCAGGAGAAAATTTGGAGGAACAACACAAAATATCTGAAGAATTGACCAGGCACTTTAGTCAGCTCCTCAAGGAACCGGTCCATGCTCGTCATGAAGTGATTCACAAGGTTACCTAGCACATCCCCCCTCTTATCAACAATGAACACAACTAGTCTCTCATGCAACCCATAACCATGCAAGAAGTAGAAGCAGCAGTTGACCAAATGGCAGATGGAACATCTCCAGGCCCGGATGGCTTCACTATAGACTTCTTTCAGTATTGTTGGAATTTGCTCAAAGTTGAAGTTCTAGACGTGGTTGAGAAATCGCCCCAAAAGAAATGGATCCTTTCAGCTCTCAACGCAACCCACCTGGCTCTAATCCCCAAAGAATCGGGTGCCTCTCACCCTGGTAAGTTCCATCCTATCTCCCTCTACAATGTCATTTAGAAAATCATCTCTAAAGTGGTGGCAAACAGGCTGAAACCCCTCTTGCCTCTACTAATTTCTCCAGAGCAATCAGCCTATGTGGAAGGAAGACAGATTCTTGATGGAATAATTCTATCCCATGAGGTTGTTCATTCTCTTAAAACCTCCAAAATCCTGGGTATGATTCTCAAATTGGACCTCTCCAAAACCTTTGATAAACTCAGTTGGTCCTTCATTGAAAAAATGCTGCTAGCTTTTGGCTTCTGTCAGGATTGGGTTCATTGGATCTTTTCCCTTATTTCCTCAGCTTTCTTTTCCATCTTGGTAAATTGCTATCCATCTTCCACCTTCTCCCCCTCACATGGTATCCATCAAGGTGACCCTCTTTCTCCCTTCCTCTTCATTCTTATGGCTGAAGGTTTGGGTGTATGATTCACTCAGCTCTGGCTACTCGTTCCCTTAAAGGCCTTTCCCTTCACAATGCCCCACCTCTAGCCTACCAACAATTTGTGGATTATAGTCTCCTCTTTGGTCATTCCTTTGTTCATGAAGCCCGAACCATTCACTCTATCCTGAAAACCTTTGAAGATGCTTCAGGAACCACCCTTAATCTGGAAAAATCTCAAATTTTTTTCTTCAACACTGGTGTTGCAGCCCAGAGAAACATTACCCGTATCCTCTGCTTCTTAGTCTCCTCCTTTCCCACCAAATATCTGGGCGCTCCTTTGTTTGATGCTGCTCTTAAACATGTGTCTTGGAAGGAACTTCTAAATAAACTAGAAAACCGCCTCTCTTCCTGGACCTTCATAGCCCTCAATCTCCCAAGCCGAGCAGTCCTACTCAAGTCTACTTTGCAATCTTTGCCTCTGTGTCTCTTCTTAGTTTTAGCAGCTCTGAAATGGGTTCTAAAACATATCAAATCCCTGCAAAGGTCTTTTCTTTGGAGTTGCGTCAACAACAATAGCAGATGGGCATTAGTAAGTTGGGACACGCTTTGTAAAATGAAGAATGAAGGGGGTCTGGGCATCAGGGATCGAGAGCTAAACAATCAGGTGCTCTTGGCTAAAATCTGGTGGAAATGGAACTCCAATAACATCTCCCCCTGGGCCACGCTCTGGAACAACAAGTATGCCCCGGACTATCCCCCTCACTCCTTAATCAGATTTGATGAAGACCTGCAAGGTTCGTACATTTGGAAGGCTGCCAATAAGTAAAGGGCTCTCATTCATCAACATAGTTTTTGGGAAATAAAAGAAGGGGATAAGGTGTTTTTTGGGGAAGATTCCTGGAAACAACTTCCTAGCCTCAAAAGTATTTTCCTTGACCCAGACAGTCAGAACTTCATCAGTTGCAACAACCACCTAAAGGTCAAGGACTTCTTGAATCCTTCTACTGATGGGTTCTGTTGCTGGAAAGAACCCCCGTTCTGGAACTTTGTCCCCGAGCAAAACTTTTCAGACAAATTCTGGCCGGTAATCAGTTCTAGAAGGCTCAAGCATATGCATGGCTCAGATATTATTCGATGGGGTCACAGGCCATCAGGTAACTTCATGGTCAAAGAATCCTATAGCATCCTTTCGACCTCTCTTGACAGTCAGGTTTCCCCTATTTGGACTCATATTTGGACTTCTCCTCAATGGCCCAAAATCTCCCACTTTCTTTGGCTTCTTCTGCACCAGAAAATTCTCACTTGGGAGAATCTTACTCGAAAAGGCTTCCAAGGTCCCTCCAGATGTAGCCTTTGCAAGAATCAACAGGAATCCATCGACCACCTGATGGATGCTTGTCCTTTCACCAGTTCTTTATGGGACCTTGTTGCAGAAACCTTCAGATGCACCAATAGAGTAAAATGCAATGTCACCGAGTCTCTCTTACACTGGATGGAGTCTCCCTTTGAAAGTAACATCCTCAATCAACTCTGGATGCTTACCCCAGGCTTTGTTCTCTAGCACACCTGGAAAGAGTGTAACAACAGAATTTTCAAGGACTCCAATTCCCCCTCTCATGTTTTTTGGAATGCTATTAAAAAGAATCTTCAAGAAACCATTCATTCCAAAGGATGGACAAACTCTAACCTCCCAACTGCTCAAAGTGAGCGGCGTGTTCTGGATGCCCTTAATTTTGACTCTTCAGTTGTCCCCCCCTCCTCCAGCAACCTTGGCATCCAGGTCTCCAATCCAAATCACTGGGATCCTTCTCCTAAGACAATTTTCAAGCTAAATTTTGATGGCGCCTCCAAGGGAAATCCGAGAATGTGTGGCTTTGGGGGATCCATTAGAAATTACAAAGGAGAAATCATCCATATTTTCTATGGAAATCTAGGTTTCAACTCCAATAATACTGCGAAACTTGAAGGCATGGTTGCAAGGTTAACTATCAAGGATAACAAAGGTCTCTTGCTAGTCATTGTGGAAGGAGACCCTACAATAATTCTTTCTCTAGTTGCTAAACTACTCCATGGTTCGTCAATCTCTAAAGTTACCACTAGCTAGCACTTAGCGCATGGTATCAGCCATCTGGCTTCCCTCCTGAGGCGCATGCATGCTATCACCTTCCACCACGTGTGCAGGAAATCCAATGCCTTAGCAGACTTTCTATCTAATTCAAGAGTGCTCTCTCCTCATTCACTGGTGGAATGAAGGTTACATGACTCTCTAGACCCTCAAATCATGATCAAGAGCATTCAGTTAGCCAGCGTTGATCTCTCCCTCCCAGATGTAGCTGGTATTTTCGATGATAGTCGTCTTGCTTTCTGGCCACCGGAAAGTGCACACGTCAACCTCCTAAATCCTAACATTGTCACCCCCATCGACAGCGCACACCTCTAGAACCTTCAAATATCTTGGTGCATGGGAGATTCTTCCTCAGTCACTTCGGCTAATGCAACGTGGGATGGTGAAGGTCCATCAACCTAGGTGCTATCATGGCTCTGCTACGAATGTTAACGCTTGCAGGTACTTCGAATGACAGGCGTCTAGGTTGGAATCAATTCGAGATTTATGGCATGGCAAGAAGTATTACCGGGCTTACTGTGCATCAGGCGAATAGCTTTGTTTCGATGCCTGTGTTCCATCAACTCTCTATAGGAAAGATCTTTCCCGAGTGCATCGGTTTCATGTTCAATTTGGCAGCCATGTCCAGATAGAGAGGCACTCCAAGAAGAACCAGCTCCGAGCGTGGCAAAGCTCAAAGGGGTTGCAGTTCTCAGACTCTGATGGATTATGAACCTCACATCTCTCCACGGGTACGTGTTTTGGTTGAATCCTGGGAGAATCGGGTCCTCAACCAGAAGTTCTCAACTGGTGAGAACAAAAACAAAATCAACCATTATTGGATGATGAAGAACATGCTTTGCAACCTGGCGGAGGACATGCTCAGCAATTGGTTTGAGGCTCGGGTGGTGGTGCATACCATGAATTCTAAAATCACTGACATTGAAGCTCAGTTCACAGCGATGGACAATTCCTTTGCTTGGAAAGGCACAACTAGCATCTCTAGTCTACACAGAATGAAGAAGGGGGGTCGTGCTTAGCGTGGTGGTGCTAGTGGTAGTGAATCTGGTGGTCTGGCTCTTACCAGTCTCGGTGGTACCGATAGTGCAACTGGTTGCTCAACCGAAGTTCCTCGTATCAAGCCCTTTTAAAACGTATGAAGGAAATGCCGGACCAACAGATGGTGCAACAATTGCAACAGCATTCGCTCTTTCTGGTTCCGAATGCTGCCATTGACTCGCCTACTTTGTCACAGGAAGAAACATGGGCCTGCCCCATCATTGAAGAAACGCCCCCAGCTCAATGAACGCTTCACCCAGGTATTTTGGTCAAGCCAACAATAGTTTTGGTCTTTTTTTGTTTTATCAGGTAAATGTCTGTTCTTCTGTCTGCTATGGAACCTCTGTCTTCGCTCATGTATTCGAGCTTATCATTTTTTATGATGGATTACTGTAATTATGTCTCAGTATGTGGGCCGCAATCCTGTACTTTCAGCCTTGGTTATCTTAGACGTTATTTTGTCAGAGGGCTACTATTTTTTGAGAGGCTCTAGAGGGGACTTCTTCTCATTCAACCTTAGGTAGCCAAGTTAAACTATGTATTTTTTGCCTTTGTAATATAATTAATTTTTGCAGTTTACAATATATATATATATATATATATATATATATATATATATATATATAGGAATTTAAGTATATCACATACTCCTAAGAATGGTTTTTGAATCCCGTTTAACAAATATATTCTTAGCCTTTCTTGCCTCTAGACCTCTACTTGTTTATTCGTGTCTTCTCCTAATCTCCAAGTGAAACTTGCTTCATAATTTCCCAAATACAATCTCCCACACTTCACACTCAAAATATATATTCAAAATTTTTAATAAATAATATTAATTTATAATAAAAAATATAAAATAATACATATGTGTAAATTTTAATAATATTATTAATTACCGTCCACATCATTAGTTAATGCTCTCCATCAAGCAAGACATTGATTGAAAGATAAACATTAGAGGAAATTTGGGGTCTAAAATGGGCCTTATAAGAAAACGTGCCAAAATAAGTTTTTGTGAGTTGGAATTCAAGAACCAATAGAATTTCAATAAAATAATTCAACCATAATGGTTGAATTGACATATTTGTCATTAAAAAAAACTACTTTTTTTGTTTGTATTTTCGATATATCTCATTGTGTTTTTACTCAAATTTCGATCGGGAGAGCTCGTTGGATGCGGAATTTGATTCCGCTTCCATCATCACATTTTTTCAGGTATTTATTCTTTTTGGGCTAGCAGGGTCCGTCAAAATTATGAAGTGTGGGTACTCATTGGATGCAGAATCAAATTATGCATCCAACGAGCTCTCCCGATTGAAATTTGAGTAAAAACACAGGGAGATATGTCGAAAATACGAACACAAAAAGTAGTTTTTTTCTTTCTTCCTCCAAAATTAATCAATATTATTTTATTATTTTAACTATTATTTTATTATTTTCCTTAGGAGGCCCATTTTAGACCCCAAAATTCCTCTAATGAAAATGCCTAGTATATATATTAAATTTTATGTTAATATGGTTGTTGTTGGTTTTATATCCATTATTCATACCAAATTGTTAGAGTTAATACAAGCACAAAACAAATACTATTTAATAAAAAACAAAAAATAAAAATGATATAAAAAAAACAAAAACAAATTGTTAGTTATTTTCTTAACCACCATTTAACTTAAACTTATTTAAATCTTAATCAAAATGCATTTAAGATGAATCTTTAATATACACTTTTTACACTTCAATATTCAAAATCCTAGAAAATCTGTAAATACCTTTAAGCATAATTAAGCCAATACTATACACCGTATATTATAACTATTATGTATATATTTTCATCCATAAAAATGTCGTATTATATTAAATATAAAAAATTACTTGTCGGATGGTTCTATGTACCTGAATGAATATAATCAATTGATTTGAGTGCAGGTATATATCGTTCATCCAAATTCCAATAACAAAAGACAAATCTGACATATATATATATATATATATAATCAATTTTTATAGTAAATTCATAAAAAAAAAATTGTATGGTGATATTTTATCTTAACCACAACTCTACAAATATAATATTCACATTAATTAACTTTAAATTGGCATATGTATTTCAACAAAATTTTACAGCACATATATAATGATGAATATTCGATATGGGTAGACTTATTTACCAGTGAAAATTTCCTTAATTGAATGCAGGAAAGTCATTGAATGAATATTTTCATCAGAGATGGCCTTCTCACTGATAATTCTTTGAAGATACATGTTTGTAAGAGAGATTTCTCACTGATAAATAAGTACTTATTTATTTATTTGATACATGATTTCTCGCAAATAATAAGTTTTATATATTTGATACATGCTTTAATTTTTTCCTAAATGAGCTGCATTTATCTCACCGGTGTAGAAACATGGGAAGTTATTTTTTGAGTGAACCTCATAAACTCATGCTTAATAATGAGTATATTGGCAATAATTACGAAAAATAATGAACAAGTCAGGTAAACAACTAACCTTTCAGAGGATGTGCGAATTAAGGATTTGCAGATTTGAATAATGACTTTTTTGAACCTGATCACCCAGTGCGATTCAATGCATAAAAAAAATTTATTGTTCAGCCGAATTTAGCAGGGATTTATGTTGTTGATGTGACATGTGGAATTTGTGACAGGGATTTAATTAATATTGGAAAACGATGATGATTATGATGATGAAAATGGAAGCACCCAGAATCTGCATGTTGTAAAGAAGGGGACCATCGTAAAAAGTATTCTTTCCACTGTGAGTTTCAGTGACTGGATTTGTGGAACCAAAATAACATATATATTCCAGGGATGAATGGTAGCCCACAACTGTACTCAAAATGAGCAGACATGTGTTTACGTATTACTTACACCATATCCTGGAAGAAGAAAGTCATGACTGTTGCGGTGACTAGGTTAAGACAACAGGTTCAAGTTATTGGGCCCAAAAAGCCCACAATTTACAAATAAACTTGTACTACAAATAGAAAGCAATGCGAGGAATATTACATGGCAGGATTAGATGGATGAAAGGAATACTGAAGTGAATAACAGCGAGGAGAAAAACAGGAATGCTCAAGATTCGGTATGGATGTCTAGGATTAATATATTGTAAACGGTGCACCAAGGACATGGT
Organism: Pseudotsuga menziesii; assembly: GCA_001517045.1. NCBI lineage: Eukaryota > Viridiplantae > Streptophyta > Pinopsida > Pinales > Pinaceae > Pseudotsuga > Pseudotsuga menziesii. The sequence continues at coordinate 187,732 of LPNX010458809.1, read as the reverse complement.
CTTGGCATACTTGTCAGTGGGTTCTTTGAGTTTATGTTTGAGATGAATGTAACATTGAGGTTGGCACCTTGTAGTAGTGAATTTAATGTTATTATAAAATATAAAATATTGTTAAATAAATATATGAAAATATTTGATTCAACAATTGTCAAAATATAAACTATTATATAAACTATTAAATCTAATCCAATGAATCAATCCAACAATTCATAATTCTCCAACATTATACCACTTAGATATTTAACTAACACTCAACCTGTAGACAATTAATTTTCTAGAATAAAAAAAACTAAAGTCAATTAATTTCCTAGAATCATAAAAAATAAAACAATTTGGTTGAATGCCTATTGTAACTGACGTATAATTCCCCTCCAAGACTTCCACAGACAACAATCGAGATAGCTTGTTGCCCTAATGCCTACTCACCCTTTTGCAATTCTGTGCGACTCTCCACACCTTTTATGCCTCCCATTATGTTCCTGATTACAACTAATGTGGGTTAATTCAAATTTTTCCTTTCAACGGTTGGAGTTATGTGGGCTTTGTGCAAATCCATATTGAATGAGCTAGACTGCAGTTTTTAGTTTTTTTGGAGGGGGCTTATTTCAGGCATTCTTTAAGTTGTTAATGAGAAACTGAAGGTTTTGCACTCTGGGTAGTTTCCAACACTGAAAAATACAACATAAATTAGATTTATGGTACATTTTTGGTAGTGCTTAAACATGGCTATTTAAGAATATGAAGAGCAAAAATTGCACAAATTTTACACATTAATAATAATCTTTCTATATCAAACAAATCAAGATACAATACATATATATAGTTAGAGTGAGATTCAACTAATTCCAAGCATGGGGATAGAGGCTAAGAGAATCTCCCAACAACCTCCAACAAATCCAAACCAATAGTTATCCAATTCTATTATAAGCAACATCTCTAACACCCTTCCTTATTGCTTAAATTACAAATTAGCACAGCCACAAGAAAAGTGGCTCGGCATTAGGCGCAGTGGATCACTTCGTTTTGTAAAGATAGCTACCTGTTAAATAAAGACTAAAATATATAATTTTATATTCATTATTCATACCAGATTGTTAGAGTTAGAGTTAATATAAGCACAAAACAAATACTATTTAATAAAAAACAAAAACACAACCAACCACTTAGTTTTGTAAACATAGCTAACTGCTAAACAAAGGCTAAAATATATAATTTTATATCCATTATTCATACCAGATTGTTAGAGTTAATATAAGCACAAAAAAAAATATTTAATAAAAAACAAAAGCAAATTGTTACCAGCTTTTTTAACCTCCCTTTAACTGAAGCTTTTTTAAGTCTTAATCAAGATGCATTTAAGCATAACAAGATAAGACTACCATGAAATGAATCCTTGCTATACACTTATAACACTTGAGTTAATCTTGTTAATCAGCTCAACCAAGTCCAAAATCTGAAATAATATCTAAATGCCTATACTGTAAAATCCGGGGGTTTCTGCTCTTTTCTTCACCACACTTTCTAGCTTCCACTTGATTCATTTAAAATATAACAGCTTCTAATCATCATTAACATACTTTGCAGAATTGACTCTTATGGACCTTCCTATAATGAATCATTCTATTAAATGTCCTCAGCAATCAATTAACAATTTGATCTTTTAAATACACATACAGTCATATAAATCATAACCCATTGTTTTCGAAACCCTAACCACAACCGAAAAAAGAAAAAAAAACACCAACTTCGAACAGATTGTAAATATATTCAAAACAGTGATATATTCTTCTGGCCCAGAAAAACATCAAAAACCACTGACTGAATTATGTTACTCTCCTCTATTAATTGGTTCTTCAAAATATATTTTTACACACCAAAATAAATATAATCTACTTAAACTCCTACTCGGCCTTTTTATAAACCCCACATTTTATGCATCAAATATTCTTCAAATTTACATTAACGTTGTTTTGCAGGCCTCATCCACCTTATCTATGTTTACTTTCACCTGCAGGAACAGATCTGTAGAGATGCAAACTCCTCTAGCGATTCATTCAACTCAGGTGTGGAATGCTTATAAAAAAATGGCAGCTCAAGTAAATAATCACATCGATCTGAAAGATAGATAATCCTCCTTAAATGTTCTACAACGGTCTCACAGCAAGTGATGGGATGTGATCTCTGCAAATCGGCTCTTTTAATTTGACAGCGTGCTTCTGCAGACTTGAAATCGGTCGCAGATGACTGTTCTCCACGGTGGCAGGGCAACTTTTTTCTTCACGGCAGCAGCAGGATAACGACTCGGCGGTGGCTGCAGTCTTCAAGGAAACGGTTACTCTATTCTGCAGAAGCACTCATACCCATGTTGTATATTTTGACATATACAACTTTGTATACCCATGTTGTTGTATATTTTTGACATATAGAACTTTGTATACCCTTATTATATATTTTGACATATACAACTTCTCAAAGTTTTGCCTTGGTAGTTACTTGTTGTTGTATTATTTAATTGAAATACTTGAACATGTGGCAGAGTGTTTGATAGGCAACTGCATAATAACATAAATTAATATGCTATCACTTCAATAACACAATTGTGGAATAATGAGATGACACATATATTGATATAAACATTGCATATCCTCTTAAGTGTTAATCTCCATAAGAAACTAGAAAACTTAACTTACAATATAAAGTGTTCACAAAAGAAAGGTAGTACAATTTTTGGATATAGTTTCCAAATAAATTAGAAACAGTTCCAATTTCACTCAATTCCATTCAAGAAGGAAAGGAGCAAAAATCTTTGAACACTTCATAAGAAAACAACTATAATAGCACAAATGTTAGAGTGGATGGTAAATTCAAAAGAGCGTCTAACTTAACTTATGTCGAGCTTGGAGGTGGCTTAGAGACCTTAGCTTGCTAACATCAACAGAAGTTTAAGGTAGGAATGGGCAATATAGGCCAACAAACAATGACTAATATATATGCGGGCTTGGAAAAATGGATGTGTTCAACATGTAATGAAGTACTTAAATTATATGGCAGATGGAAAGCATTTAAATGACAATAAAGAAGTCTTAACAATTGACTTTATAAAAAATATATGAACTCATAGTACATATAATAAATGAGACTGTAAACACTAACTTCTAGTTATCTCACTAAGCAATTACTCATAGCCAAGTACTTTCACATTTTCATGATATGTCAATGATAAAGAGGTTATGAAAATGCCCACCTTGTTTGAAAGGATTTGTGTGTCATTATTATATGCCTACCCAAGAAATCAGACCTATTCAACCCAAAATTGCACATTGTCAAAAGATCTTTTCAAATGAGATATTATGAACAGTTTATGGTGTGAAAAAAAGGGAAACGTTGATAAAATGTTGGGATAGGTGTGTCAAGCACATTGTAGTCTTGTAGCAGAGCAAGCAATGAGTGTTGAGTAGTAGCAGGCAATGAATGTTGAACAACAGTAGTTGGTCAATTAATTGCTAGTGGTTTCTATCATATAGATGTGGTGAACCATAAAGTGTTTATGGTTTTGTTATATTGTCTATTTAATGAGTGCTTAGGTTGAAGATATTAAGATATTTTTTTAACTTACTAGTATGTTACCGAAATTTCTCTAGAACCTATATGTTGTTGAGTACTCCTATTCGGAGCATGAAAAATTTGTAATGTATTGTAACCATTTGTAATTAGTTGTTGAATAATATAGCCAGTGTGCTTTGGAGTGTGGGATTCTTCTCTCAAATAAAAAAAATCCCAAGAAATCATCATTTAATGGTTGTATGTTTGTGTGTCGTTTATTACAACAATTGTGTTTGTTTGGTTTTATGCATGTTCTTCTCTCATTCGTTAGTGTAGGAAGTGTATTCCACACCTTTGCTTCCTTTCATTTGATATTAGAGCTTGATCACCTCAAATCCAAGGTGTTAGGGACAAGGTTTTCTTATTTGATCTCGATTTGAGTGGGAGTTTGCACGGAATAAAATATTTTTGTAGTGAAGTGGGGAGCATATCTAGAATAGAAATGGAGAAGTTTAATGGGGCTAACTTTGATTTATGGAAGCTCAAGATGTATTTTCTCGTAGATTGAGCCCTATGGGATATGGTATTTGGAACCAAACCAATTGGTATGAAATATTAATGAAGAGTGGGAAGTATAAGAGAGAAATTTGAGATTCCTTATCAACATCTAGTTGTATTATTCGATATTACTGAACGTTCCAGGAGAAAAAACTACAACAACTCTCTGGAAGAAGTTAGGGGAATTGTACAAGACGCACCAAATCCTTGATTCAACTTTTTCTATATAAAAAGAATGTTCACCTTGAGAAATGTGTGATGGTGATTCTATAGCCAAGCATTTGAATGCTTTTAATATTATTGTGACACATTTTATCTCAGTTGGAGTGAAGATGGATGAGAAGGATAATTGTATGAACTTTTTTGTTCTTTGCTCAATTCATGGGACAACCTAATAATGGTAATTGGAAGCATTGCAGGGATGATTTTAAGGAACCATACTTATTTAAAAGTGTATAAATGTTGGCAAATAGTACCAATTCTTAAAACGCCAACTATAAAATGATTGGCGATATTTTTCAAAAAATATTTTTAAGTTCCAAGGATTTTATATCATTTATATAATATTTTGGCGATTTTAAGGGTGAAAAAAGTTTACCCCATCAAAATTGGGCGAAACAGGGCTTCAAAAAATGCAAAATGGCGAATCTTTTTTGGGAGAAAAACATGGAAAAATAGCCCACTGGGCTAAAATTCGCCCCTAAAATTATCCATGAAGCATTGTAAAGTAATTGGTGCTTGATGAGGCTATGGATTCTTTACTCTTAAAATAGGTGGGGTGGAAAGCTTCGGAATCATCCAATGAGGCCTTAATTATTCATGGAATATTGAAGGATAAAGGAAATAAGATTGAAAATTACAAATCCAAATCCTCAAGGAGATTAGAAATTTACTAGAAAACCCAAGGTGAAATATTGTAACTACAACAAGGTTGGACATTTCTGAAGAGACAACAATGAGATGAAAAACAAGAAATGGGAGGAAAATAATGATATTGATGATGAGCCTGAAAAATGTTCTTATGAGGATAGTGGAGATGATTTTGTTGTAGCATTGGTAACCCATGCATGCCATACTATGTGGTTGATATACTTTGGAGCTTCCATCCATATGTCATCTCATCGAGACTAGTTTTTAGTGTAAGAGAAATATGATGGCGGGATGGTGTTAAGTTTGTTAATTTGCTTAGATGATATCTTAAAACAAATTGTTACTAGAAGATCACTGAAAGAACAACAAGAAAAGAAACATAAGAACACAAGAACACAAATATTTTCCTTGGGGAAACCACTAGGATAAAACCCCGCAAAAATTCCTCACTATAGAACTCAACCAGAGCAGTGTGAAACCCAAACAACTGCTTCTCTCTTCTTTCTGACGCACTTTTTCTTCTCTCTCTTGTAAAACAGCTTGAGTGAGTGAGTACAAATGAAGGGGAGTCCCTCCCTATTATATTCTTCAGTTGACTTGACCTCTAACCTAACAGGGATGACTTGTCTAACTGATTGTGCCGACTTGCTTAGCAAGACACCAAAAATAACATTTATTATATTAACACTTGGGTACTATAGACTCGACTTACATCCGGAGGTTTACATTGATTCTTTCAATGACTCTTACAAGACCAAACTCATCTCCTGAAGGAGTAACACAATCAATGCATCTTCAATATCTTTCGAAGTTACAATACTTTAACACTCCCTCTTAACTAGGAAGGTATTCAACCACAGTAGCAACTATTACTACAACTGTACAACTGACTGGTGAGTCTCCATATGTCATAGGAAGTTTTGGAACATCATCATACATCTTCATCATCAATCTCAGTTGGATCATCTTCTGCAATATCAGTATGTAAGTATGAAATCATCTATTGTACGTACCGAATCATCTTCTATTAGTATATAAATACTGAATCATCTTCTGGATCATCTTTTGTAGCATCAGTATGTGAGTACTGAATCATCTTTTGTATCATCTTCTGCAACATCAGTAAGTGAAAACTCGATCTTCTTCTGTCACATCATTAAGTGAATACTGAATCATATTCTGCCATATTAGCATGTGAATGCTAAATCATCTTTTGCCAATATACTGAGCTATCATCTACAACTAAACCATTGTCTGCAACATCGGTATGTAAATAGTGAAACATCATCTACATTATAGATATTGAGGCACATCTGCACCATTAGTATATAGATATTGAAACATCATCTGCAACATCAGTATATAGATACTGAAACATCATCTTCAACATCAGTATATAGATATTGAAACATCATCTGCAACATCAGTATATAGATACTGAACCATCAACAACAACCTCATTAGCATGTTAGCACTAAAATTAAAACCATCTATAATGCTAGATCATCATTCGTATTATTAGCATAGAGATGATTGTACATCATCACAATCAATATCAAACATCATCACTAGTATAGAAATACTGAAACAAAATCATCAGCAGTCATTTCAATAATCATCAGTATGAGAATATTGAACCTGCTATATCAGTATAAGAATACTGAAACTATCAATCATCTCATCAATCAACAATCATCAGTATGAGAATATTGAACCTAATACATCAGTATAGGAATATTGAAACTATATCAGCAATCATCTCAACAATCATCAGTGTAACAACATTGAAAACATCTCAACAACAACCAATCATCAATGTAACAACACCAAAACTATCTCAATCAAACATCTTAAAAATCATCAATCATCAGTGCAACAATACTGAAACTATCTCAATAATCATCAATCGTCAGTGTAACAACGCTGAAACTATCTCAACAATCATCAATATTACAATACAGAAGCAAACATCTCAACAATCATCAATATGAAAATACTGAAGCAAACATCTCAACAATCGCCAGTATCACAATATTGAAGTAATCATCTCAACACTCATTAGTATAACAATATTGAAGATACATCTTGCCCTCTAACTATCTCAGAGCAACATCACGGTGAGTTCTTTCGTAGATCCATCTGGGCATTTTGTCTAACTTACTAACCCTTTCGAGCCAACAAGCCTAGTTAGACAGATGGATCTTCTTGGGGACCAACACGCCCTGTCATGGATTACACACCCACTTGGATTAAACTGATCTAGCCAGAAATAATAATCCCCCTAGGATCAATAGGCCTTATCTGACTTACTAACCCTGTTGGGCCAACAAGACTAGCCAAACTTACCCTACTCTAGAATAAGCTACCACCACTGCATCCTTCTTCCATCTACTGTCACTCCCTCTTTCGAGAGAGGTCCTTTTGGACTACACCAAGCTTGTCTCAAAAGTATTCAAACTTTACATGAGCCAGAGGCTTAGTCAATACGTCTACCACTTGTTCCTATGTAGGAACATACTTGAGCTTTACAGCTCCTTTCTGAGCCATATTCCAGATGAAATGATATCTAACTTCGATATTATTTGTCTTATCATGAAACGTCGGTTTTTTTATCATCTTGATACAACTCTGATTATCACAAAGGATATCAATAAATTCTATCCCTCCATCAAATAATACTACCAACATCTTTCGAAGCCATACTACTTAGCTACAGGTTGAACATGCTACAATGTATTCATCCTTTGTTGTGCTGACTGCAACACTGTTATGCTTTCTACTAAACCAAGAGATCATGCATAATCCTAGACTAAAGTAACATCCTGAGGTGTTTTTTCTATCTTCGACACTTCCTGCTCAAGCTGAATCTGTGAACCCATGTAATCTGATCTCGCCACTAGATGCATATCTGAGACTATAATATTAAGTTCCCTTTGGATACCTCATTACATGTTTTGCTCCAATAAGGTGAATATGTTTGGGATTCACCATATATTGACTTAGGGTGTTTACAAAAAAACATATATCTGGTCTTGTATTGGTTAAGTACATCAGAGAACCAATAATATGTCTGTATAAAGTGGCATCAACTGCTTCTGAAGCATCATCATTCAATAACTTGAAGTTTGTTGTCACCGGAGTAGTCATAGCCTTGCAATCTATCATTTCAACATTTTTAGGATTTCTACTGCATATTTTCCTTGGTTTAGGAAAATATCATCTGGATACTGTCATACTTCAAGACCTAGAAAGTAATGCATCATTACAAGGTCTTTCATCAAAAAAATCTGCAGCAAGCTTCTTCTTACATTCGATGATGGGATTATCTTCACATGTCAAGAATAGATCATCTACATATAATAATAATATCATAATCCCATCATCCTCAACTTTATGATAGAGGTTGGAGTTTGTTTTACTTTTGGTAAATCCCAAGCTCATTAGGAATCCATCGATTCTTCAATTTCATGCTTTGGGTGCTTGCTTTAACCCATACAGTTCCTTCTTGAGTCTACATACATGAGTTTTTTGATCATTAGTCTTAAACCCTTGTGGTTGTTCAAACATATAATTAGTAGATCAAGCAAAGAAATTTTGAGAAGTCTTCCCCCGAGGTTTGAATACTTAGTTGTGACCTTGGAAGAAAGCAAACACCTATCGCAGTTTACCATTGATGAGTTGCAAGCATCACTCATCAATCATGAACATATAATTAGTAGATCAAATACATCATTAGAATATGCATTTGCAACACAGACATATATAAGTAGTGGAAGAGGTAGGGGAGACATAATTCTAGAGGAAGAGGAATACGTTTTTCTAGAGGAGGACGCAACAATAGTCCCATGAATGTCACTGGTATAGGACAAAATCAGAGCCCAGTCAACCAAGTGGTCATAGGTTTGATAAGTCCAAAATACAATGTTATTACTGCAATAAATTTGGTCATTATGCATATGAATGCAAGAAGTAGTATGACCAAGGAAGGAAAAGCCAAAACCAGTCGAGTAACATTGGCACTTCATCGAGCACAATGTTGTTGGCATGTGCATCTCCAGCTGAATGCATTGTTGTCCAAGAAATTCCACGTGACATATGGTATTTATATCCAGGTTGTAGCAATCATATGACTGGTAATGTAAATTTGCTTACATTGTAGATAAATGAATTCAAACTGATGTGACACTTGGAGATAATGTCCAAGTCATAGTTTTGGGAAAAGGTATTGTTGGTATTCTAACCAAATAGGGGGAGCGAAAGATTATACCCAATGTCTATTTTGTTGAATGTCTGAAACACAATTTTTTGAGCATTGGAAAGTTGATACAAAAAGGTTATAGATTCTACACGAAGGACAATCCCTGTGTGATTAAAGACTTGCGTCCAAGCATCCAGCTAATAGAAAAAGTACCAATGACAAGCAATCGCTTGTTTCCTTTGAGGATAATTCCATACATGAAAGTAAAGACAAATATAGGAGCTACATTCAAGGAAGAAAACAAAGAAGGAGACAAGCATTGCGATAATCAAGAAAAGGGATTTGCTGAAATTCAAGCAGCGTTTCAATCATAGGTTTAGGAAGAGTCTTGGCTATGGCATTTTAGATTTGGACATATGAATTTTGTGGGTTGAAGCTACTGCACACAAAGAATATGGTGAAAGGGTTCCATTGATTGAAAAACTATAGAGAATTTGTGAAGGCTACATTTGTGGCAGGCAACATAGCCTAAGACTTTTCCAGTTGGAAAGTCATATAGAGCACGCACACCACTTGAGATTGTGCACTCTGGTATTTGTGGACAAATGCAGACATCATCCATGGTGATCCATGGGAGGTTGTCATTATTTCCTTACTTTTATTGATGACTTCACAAGAAAAACATGGGTATATTTTCTAAAACATAAATATGATGCATTTGGATGTTTTCAGCAGTTCAAGGCACTCGTGGAGAAGCAAAGTGGATACACCATCAAAATCTTAAGTATAGACAGAGGCGGTGAGTATGTCTTGAATGAATTCCTAAATTTTTGCAAGACCCATGGCATACACAAGTAATTCATTGTGCGGCATACACCTCAGCAAAACAATGTCACAAAAAGAAAGAATGGAACCATTATGGAGATGACAGACAACATGATGGCAATTAATCATTTACCAAATGAATACTGGGATGAAGCAGTCGTAACTGTTGTATATATTATGATCGGTGTCCGACAAAGAGCGTGAAGAACAAAGTCCCTCAAGAAGCATGGACATGTATGAATCACAATGTTTCTCATTTGAAATTTTTTGGTTGTGTCACATATGCTATGTTCCAGATGACCTAAGAAAGAAACTAAACAACAAGGTATAGAAATGTATTTTTGTTGGTTACTTTGAAGACACAAAATCATACAAGTTGTATGATCCTGTTCGCAAGGAAAGTAATCATCAATCATGATGTTTAATTTGTTGAGAATAAATCATGGGATGGAACTGTTAAGAAGGATGTCAAGATTGTGTCAACTATCGAGCATGATAACATGATGGAGGAAGTGGTTTAAACACCACATGTAAGTCAAAATGTTGTAGCACCGTGGACTCCCAAGACACCATGACATGGTTTAGCACAAGGAACTTCAACACAAGTCACAACTCAAGATACACCGACAAGCACACCAAGAAGTCTGCAGATTCCATCAAGCAGTTCATTGAGGTCAACATCGATAGATCCAATTAATACAAGAAGTCTATGTGAGATATATGAAGCTTGTACATCAAATTCATTCTCTATTTTTGCATCATTTTCTCAAATAGATGATCCTCCGACATTTGAGGAAGTTTTCGAAGATGAAGTATGGGCACAAGACATGGATGAAGAGATAGAATGCATTGTGCATAATCAAACATGGGAGTTGGTAGAAGTACCAAAAGATAAGGATGTAATTAGTGTTAAATGGATCTACAAGATCAAGCAAGATGTTGACGGGAATGTGCAAAAGCACAAAGCAAGAATAGTCGCAAGAGGGTTCACACAGCAGCCCTGCTTAGACTTCAATGAAACTTTTTCACCTAGCACATGCGTGGATACATTCATAACAATTATGGTTGTTGCTGCACAAAAAATATGGCATGTTTATCAAATGGATGTTAAATCGACATTTTTGAATGGCTATCTGAAGGAGGAAGTTTACGTGGAACAACCACAAGGCTATGAAGTTTTAGGACAAGAACACAAAGTATACATGCTAAAAAAGGCACTACATGGTTTGAAGCAAGCTTCGAGAGCTTGGTACAGTCGAATTGATTCCTATCTCACTTAGAATGGATTTCACAAAAGTTAAAGTGAACCGACGTTGTACACCAAAGTTAATGAGCAAGGTAACATGTTAATTGTCTACTTGTATGTAGATGATTTAATATTTACAGGTGATTTCGGCATAAAGGATTTTAGAACACTCATGGAAATCGAATTTGAAATGACTGATTTTGGGCTTATGAATTTTTTTTCTGGTCATTGAAGTCCAACAGTTTGAAAGTGGTATATTTATATCACAGTCCAAGTATGCAAGTGCAATTTTAAAAAGATTCAATATGTCTAATTGCAAGGTAGCCCCAACACCAGTAATAATAGGTTTAAAATTGAGCAATGATGACGATGGATTAATTATATATCCTACAATGTTTAAAAGGCTAGTTGGTAGACTTATGTATTTAACTGCGAGAAGGCCAGACATCATGTATTGAGTACATCTGATCTCAAGATTCATGGATTCACCAAAAGACTCTCATTGGTAAGCATGTAAGGGAATCATGAGGTATGTAAGTGGCACAAAGGACCTTGATATTATGTATTCAACCTCAGAAAATTTCAAACTCTCGGTACACTGACAGTGACAATGGAGGCAACACATATGACAAGAAAATCACATCTGGGTACACATCTCATTTTGGTACAGGTTTTGTGTCATGGGATTCGAAGAAACAACCCATTGTAAGTCTGTCCTCGGCAGAAGCAAAGTATGTCACTGCTACAAGCGTTGCATGTCAAGTTGTTTGGATGTGGGGAATATTAAGATACTTGTCGCATAAACAACAAGAGCCAACAACCATCTACTGTGAAATCAATTCAGCCATTGCTTTGTCGAAGAACCATGTGTTCCACAAGAGAACCAAGCACATCGACACAAGGTATCATTTCATAAGAGAATTGGTGAAGAACAAAAAGATTTATTTAGAATTTTGCAGGTTTGAAGATCAACTAGCAAACATCTTTACAAAACCATTGGCAAGGTATACGTTGGCAGTATCTGTGAAGTTTTTTAGGAATGACAAGTTCTATTCAGTGAATTCTGCC
>LPNX010458809.1:172357-175213 GCA_001517045.1 Pseudotsuga menziesii | reverse complement strand
TACTTAAGCTATTATTCCCTCTTAAGGGATGCCCTGCCCATTCTCAAATTATGCTTTGTTCACCCATAAGCAAAACCATTTTTAAACATTTTAAGTTATTAGACTTCATAATCTTATCTGACTCTGATTGTGGCCACTCGCACCACCATGTAAAATATTTGTTATAGTTGATCATCTAATCTGAATGTGGCCACACACACCACTGTGTAAAGTATTTGGTTAGTTGCTTTTCTTTAATTGTATCAATATTTATCTTTGGCCGAAAGATCCACTGCTATGTCGGAGGATTGTCGGATCAACTTTGGATGACAAATGCATTCCTTACATGAAGCAGAGAAACAAAAGTTTCAGGTTTCCATGAAATCAGGGAATGCTTTCTTCTCACTGTCATCTAGCAATAAAGAAAATTAGAAAATGATAGGACGACGTCTTATTTGTGAACTAGGCGAATTTAACTGGTGTTACTACCGGAACTTGTTAAGTTAATGTAAAAATAATTAATATAAACATAAAACAAATATTATTTAATAAAAATAAAAAATTAATATAAAAAACAAAAATAAATGGTTATTATTTTTTAACCATCTAACATTGTTAAACTAAAACTTATTTAAATTTTAATCAGAATTCATTTAAACATAACAAAATACCGCTACCATTAATTTTAATGAATTCTTACTATACACTTATTACACTTAGATTAATCTTATTGATGTACTCAATATTCACCTTATATTATAGCCATTATATATTAAATGTAAAAAATTAATTGTCAAAGGTTCTATGTACCCATTGATTTGATTGCGCAAATATCGTTCATCCAAATTCCAATAACATAAGACAAATCAGAAATATATGCAATTTTTATCGTAAAAGCATAAAAAAATTGTATGGTGATATTTTTTCTTAACTACAACTGTACAAATATAATATTCATTTTAATTAACTTTAATATTTTACAGAACATATATATAATAATGAATATTCTATATGGCTAGATTTGTTTAGCAGTGAGAATTTTCGTTTTATATGAAAATATTGAATGAATATTTTCGGCGCACTTGTCTCGTGAGAAGCCGGATTTCTCGCTCGGAAATAAGTTTGTGTGTATTTGATGCATGCTTTAGTTTTTGTCCTTGGCATACTTGACCAGTGGGTCTTTGCCGTTTATGCCTGACATGTTTAATGTGGATCTTGCAGTTTTGTTTAGTGTTATAGAGATTGATTTTATGGGCATCGTTCAAAATTCATAAATAATAACAATTATAAACTCCATTTGGCAATTGGTAGTCCAATTAATGTGCAACAGGTTTAGTCAAACTCTATTTGGAAGTTAATAGTGGAGATAACTAAGAGTTTGTTATTGGGCCCAGAGGCGCTCTACAGCCCAGTATGGGGGAGATCTTGTAACGTGATGTAACGTTTGTAACATGTCAAAAAAAATAATAGTGATAGTGAATATTATGGGAGAGATCTTGTAACACAACATAAAAAATAATATCAATTTAATAACATTATTTTTATTAATAAAAAATAAATTTTCTAATAGGCCAAAATAAATGTCGACCACAAAAACAATCTAATATGGGGGAGATGTTGGAATCTTCCTACCTAACAAAAAAATTAAAAAGTAAAAAATTTAATTATCCATAAAAAAAAATGTGAGTCAAGAAAAAACACAAAATTGAATTATCCGCAAAAAAATGTTGGCCTTGCACATGGTTTTAAAACCATGTGCAAGGCATTCTAAAAGTAATTCACACATTAGGAAAAACACACTATCAATGTGTCAAATATACATATTAATCTTATTATCCTTGCAGCATGCAAGTTATTATGCAATCAATAAGTCATTGACTCTATAGTAGTTAGCTTTGACTTCAATTATTTTTCACATTTAATAATGTTAAATTTTATAATTTATTTTTATATTTTTTTAAATTTATTTATCTAATATAGTTCAATTCTTATTTTACAATCATTATAATACAATTGAAAATGACAATTTAATTTATTTATTTATTTTTAAATTTTTTTTAAATTTATTTATCTAATATATTATTGATTCAATTTTTATTTTGTAATAATTACAATACAATTGAAAATAATAATTTAATCAATTAATGTATTGTAAATTAACATATAACACATGTCCAAAAGTCTATAATTTATCAACATCATTATGTTTAAGAAATGTAAGTGAATAATTAAATACGGGGGCAGTGCAAGCTAATGAGGGTCACTTTTGGCATGTTAGATGCAATAGAAAACTGAAAAATCAACAATCCCTCAACTTAATTGCTTTTTTTGAGATACTTACACAAAATATCTTGCTTTGAGTAAAATAGATTAAATGTAGGAAATTGAATCACGTTTCCAAATATATAAAGTTTATGTATTGAAATTTTTTATAACTATGTCAAATTTCATTTTTTCTAACAGTCACTTTTTTTTTAAGGAAAATCACAAGGTATATGTTTTTGTGGGTGCAGCCTTTGAGGTCCTAAATGATGCTTTTGGGATACAAAACTTTGCAGGCATGTAGAGAACATATAACACTAGTGCAGCACTATTTTTCAAAAATAAAATTAGGAATTTTTAATGTTTTTATAATTATCTAAGTGATCATTCCTCGAAAATGGTACATCTTTTGTGGGTGCAACCTTTGAAGGTCTTAATGAAATATTCATGAAATGGGTTTTTCATAGAATGTAGAGGTCAATGTTTTCTAGTGCACCATATAATTGTTTTTTAAAACGATTACGAATTGAAAAAGTTGTGGAAATAACACTAACGACATGTATTTTGAGTTAAGGAGTTAAGACACAAAGAAATTGAAAACAAATAGGAAAATAT
>LPNX010458809.1:152357-167357 GCA_001517045.1 Pseudotsuga menziesii | reverse complement strand
AAGCGATCAATCCTCATTGTCTATTTATGTTGATCAAAGGTGAGAAATTAGCTTTTGGAGCCGACTTCAATCAACTTTTAGACAAAAATAGACAATGAGGATCGATCGCTTTATTTGGGCTGATTTAGTCTCCTGAGGATGGTCCTAGATTGAGGACCGAAACGTTGAGAACACTTTCTCCCAACACAACACAGTATCCGTCCGCCATTTTAAATTGTAAACTGTGTAACAATGAACAACCTGATGTTTTTTCTTATTATTTTATTCATTGCCTTAGCTGTGCACCCACCCTATTAATTGTGCTTAAACATATCGCGTGCGCGTTTTAATTATACAAATCACGTACGCGTTTTTACTCTATATAACGCGTGCATGTTTTAGGACTATAAAAACAGTGGATTGTTTTTGTCCAAGAACAACTTCACTCTGTTTTTACGAAAATCCGATTACCGCGCGTTTTTTTTCAAGAGCATGAACCCGCCTATGGAAATACTCACAATACACATTCTCCATCATTCTTTTTGTTATGCAGGTGCAGCATTGAGGACATCTTTCATGGTTGAGGAGCACACAGGATAAGATATCAAGATTTAATGTCATTTCATGGTGATGGTGGATATACACAATTGTACAAGAGAATCAGTTTGAGGAACAATTTATGATTTAACTTTCATTTGCTTATTATTCAAGAGAACCAAAGGTAAATTTTCCCATTCATTATGTTTTGATGGGAAATATGAACAATTGAGAAGGTAGATTGAAGCACCTTGAAGGATCAATAGTTATAAAGCAAGTTAAAGGTTTGAAAGCTTGTAATTGAGAAGCGATTTATCCAATTGGTGTGCATGTAGTGAGTTCATTGAAGCCTTGAAATACATTGTTTTGCACTTATATTTATTAAATTACACAAGCAAGAACTTTTACTTTAGTGTGCATGTAGTGAGATCATTGAAACCTTTAAATATAATAGTTTTTTTCTTTTGACATAGTGCATTCATAAGTAATAGATAATCCACACAAATTAATACAATAGATTGACACAAGAACATGTGGAAACCAAAGAACAAATTCAAAGTGAAATGTATCATTCATTTATAACTGAAATGTCAATGTACATGTATCCAAAAGTACATATATATCCAAAAGTATCCAAAAGTACATATATATCCAAAAGTAACCAAAAGTACATGTGTCTCCACAACTATCCAAGACTATCCAAGCCACATGTACATGTATCCAAAACTATCCAAGCCACATGTACATGTAAGTGAAATGTCAATGTACATGTCTCCAAAAGTACATGTATCCAAAACTGTCCAAGCCACATGTACATGTATCAAAATGTACATATCCCTTAAGACACATCAAAACTCAAGATTCCTCTTGTTCTTTCTTGAGGTTGATCCTGTAGGCACAACTCTAGGACCAGTGTGCATCTCTCTCTGGATCCTGCAAATTAAATATCAATTGTTAAATTCAACTAACTATGTACTAATACATTAGCTCAATAAAATACCATATCTAAATTAACTCAACAATTATCAAAATGTTAATGGACATTGCATGAAACAATTGGTAATTAATGGACATCTCACCTCAGTGAGAGACTGTGACAAAGGGGATTGTGTTCCTTGTGTAGCAGATGGAGTTGTTGGTTGAACATCAAGGATGGTCGCATCCATGGTCGAACCAGAGGGGGCAGGAACTGGTGGTGGTGGTGGTGGATACAATCACCAAATGTTGAAATAGTTAGACATGTGCATGAATAAATAATAGACAACAATAACACACTATGTCTAGATCATGTTCAAATAGTTGTACCTCTGTGTGGCTTGTTGTTATTGAAATAGTTAGACATGCATGAATAAACATACGCCAACAATAATAAACTATGTACAACTGGACTCTTGCTCCATGGTATCAGTAGCTCCATGGTTGTGTACAACTGGACTCTTTCTAGGAGTAAGCCACCTCATATACACATGACCCTTGTTCACATATGGCCTATGAGGAGATACAACTCTAGGAAATGGTCCAGGTGTTTCGGTTGGTGCCTATAGTCAACAAGAGTTCATGTAGTTAGACATGAATGATTCAATGAACATACATGTATTTAAAAAATGACATTTTTTAAATGTTTAAAATGTTTACCTCCATCACTGCTTTCCCCGTGAAGGATTTGGCATCTGCTAGTTTAATAATTGTAAATATTAGACCGTAGATAGCATTAGTGAACTAACATGTACAATGTGTGGAAATTAACAAATTAATAAGTATTAAAAAACTTACATTTTTAAAATGTTTACTTTGGTGTGAGATACGACAATGGGTGCTATATGAATCTCTCCACCAACCAAGGGATCAGTGGATGGAATGTCATGCCCAGATATTTCCTCGGTCGATACGACCATGGATTCTACCTCCATCACTGCTTTCCACCGTGAAGGATCTGGCATCTGCAAGTTTAATAATTGCAAAGATTAGACCGTAGATATCATTAGTGAACTAACATGTACATTCTGTGGAAATTAACAAATTAACAAGTATTAAAAAACTGAAATTTTAAAATGTTTACCTCGGTGTGAGATACGGCAATGGGTGCTATAGGAATCTCTCCACCAACCAAGGGATCAGTGGATGGAATGTCATGCCCCTCTGTAGAGTGTGGAACATGGAACTCTGGGGCGTCGCTACCGGCATAAAGCATCAACTGCAAGTTCACAAAATTAATATATTAGCTCAAACTATACATATGTGTACAAAGAGAAAAATAAATGAAGAATTTATTACAATTAACCATATACATACATCACTCAAAAACCCACTGAAGGCAACATCTGACGAAGTACCATATCAGGGACGGCCACACGATGTGCACTCATGAGGCTCAAAAGTAGGTTGAGAATGTGCTGATGGTGTTTCACTAGTAGATGGTCCTGCACTAGATGGGGGTACTACACTAGTGGGTGGTACTGCACTAGAAGATGGTCCTACACCATGACGACCTGGTGTATGTACCACACCAGGGACATATGTCCCTTCCTCACCCATATGTTGAACCATAGTGCTATGGTGTTATACCAAAATCCTATCACCACCATGTGATAAGACCTTTGACTTACATATTTGCCCTCAAATCCCAGCACTTGGAGAGAAAACCCATGTTGATTGTCAATCTTTCATAAAAAGACTCAGCACCGCGCTTTCCTAGTTAGCCATACGCGGTGCCACCGCCTGAATCCAATGAGCAAGGAGCGGTTCTACCTCAAAACCGCCTGTCAGCAGCTTCATTTGCGCGGTGCTAGGTAGGCCCTGTTCCAGACTTTGTATTTTGATTTTTGTATGTTTTTGGATTATTCTGCAGTCACTTTGATTGTTATATTCTTTCTGCATTCAAAGAGGGTTTATGTTTCTTGCATTGGGGTTTACACTATTTCCTTTGCTTGAAGCCTCTTGCTCTTTTCTGTAGATACTATTCATTGGAATTGGAAATATACATTTCATTTTCTTGGGTATGCTTTGGTTTGTTTTGGACTTGGAATGAGTTAGTGATCCATGTTGTTTCGAGTCTTTCTTTTCTTAGGGAAATTCTTGATTACTTTTGCATGTTGATTTTTTCAATGCTTGGTAGGAAAGATTGGTTCTTCGTTTCCTTGTCTGTTTCAAAGAGAAGTTTTAGTTTTCTCTCTCTTTTGCTTTATTCGCAAGTTTGTTGAACGATTTTCTTCTTGTTTTGTGCATGATTGTTTGAAATTCTAGATCTTACTTTCATTGAAAAGAAACATCTATTTTCAACTTTGCGTGCATTAGAGTTAGATTTGTTTGGAAACGTTAGTGAAATAATCTTTCCATTAAGTTTTTATGCATCTTTTTCAAGCATGAAAAGATAGGAAACATTTTTGGTTTATTTCTGTTTGATGTTCTCTAGATCTCTTTTTTATTTGCTTTGAAGATTGTTTGGGGTGCATTGATATTTCACTTTTCGTTTGTAAAGGTAGAATTGCATTCGCATTTGGATGTGCATTTTTTGGAAGAAAAGTAAATCTCTCTCCCTCTCTTAGGTGGAATTTCATTCAAGAGGAATACTTGCATTATCACATAGATCAATGTGCATCTTCTATAATTTCAAGTTTTCACTCCATGGTTCCACCTAAATGCACAAGATAAAATTAACGGTAGTATTAGGTTAAAACTTTTAGCAATTTGAGTGATAAGTTAGAGACGTGTTTGGGCGTCGTTAAGCGTAGGAGATGTCATTACTTGTCCACATTACATCTCAGGACTCGTGCGGTTCTTCCACATACCATCGGTATATCGAGCATCCTTTCACGTACCCTTGAGGTATATAGAAAGGTACTTCACATACTCGATTGTATATAAGAAGGCCCCTTGTGAACGGTTATGCATTAGACAACACTACTACCGATTTGAGCTCCCACGTACCTAGTGTATATCGGGAGACCCTTTTAGGAATCCTCAAACCATCTGAGTTATCCTTTTGGCCTGTCCTGTGAGGTTCCTGACTCTTATCCAATCCTTTCACATGTTTGCTTGTTGCTTTTAGTTTGAGTAGTACTTGCTTGTGCGTGGTAGTTAGGGGGTTATTAGAGAGTTTAGAGATGGCATCCTCATCTGGGACTACCACTCAAGAGGTCCCTTTCCAAGGTGTACATTTTGTATTCCCTCCAAGTGAAGGTATTAGTCCTCCCTTTATTGCCACTCTAAATCTTCCTGGGTTAACTATAGGATTACCGGTATGGCTGTTTAATCCGGTAATTCCTGTTACACCTAATGTCTCAAATTTCACCTCTCCTTCGGGAGAGGATCGACCTCAACCTAATCCTGCTCCTTATTCATCGGTTATGGCTTCATCCATTTCTCCTTCTTCGCTTGACCAAAGCTCTATGGTTAGTATTCATGTGGACAAGAAGAAGAAGAAAGGGAAAAGTAAAAAGAAGAAGGATAAGAAAGAGAAAAAGAAGCAACTATCTGCTCTTGATGGTGCTCATTCTAAAAGAACACTCGAAAAACCCAAGTTCCCTTGTAAGCTTTGCAAGGGGGGGCACCTTCTTTAGGAGTGTCCCAGTCTCTCCCATGTACAAGAAGAGTGGTCTAAAAGATCCAAACCATTTGTGTCATCAACCTCTGATCATCATGTTGACAATACTCCCTCAACCAGTGACCCATTGGTAAAAGGTCGTAAGGGTAAAGTCTTGTATCCTTGTTTGATATGCAAGGCTATGCATCGTACTTTTCTTTGTCCAAGCATAGATGAAGCTTCGCGTTGGTTGGAAAATATTACTGATCATCAAGAGGTGATTCCAACAAGTGATAGTAAGTTATCCCTCGATTCCTCGCTGGTTTACCAAGTGTTCAATTCAGTTTCATCTATAATTGATCCCACTCTTCCTTCGGAGAGTGAAGCGGTTGAGTCGATGTCATTTCCAACCAATCCCACTCTTTCATCAGAGAGTGTTAATACTGAAGTAGTCACTTTGACCAAATCTTTATCTTGTTCTTCTCTTCTAGTAGAGAATGAACGGAAACCTATTGAAGTTTTTATGCTTTGTTCTGATTGTTCTCGACAAGAGGAAATTTTGTCTGTTTCGACAGAACCCTCTCCAAGTACTGAGGTTATTTCCTTTGACTGGAGTAACCTAACAGAGTCTCATCTTCATTCGAGTGTTCCTTTCCAGATAGTTGTGAATGTTACTGCTAGGCGGATACTTCGCACTATTGTTGACGAAGGGGCTTCTGTTAGTATTCTATCCTCAACTGCTTGGAAACCTTTAGGTTCACCTCAGCTTGTGCCAGGCATCGATCGGATACTGGCTTTTAATCAAATACCTACTGCACCTTTAGGGACCCTTCCTTATTTACCTATTACATTGGGAGGGAAAACTGTCTATATTGATGTTATGGTGGTCCAAGGTCCTTTAGATTTTAATCTACTCCTTGGACTTGATTATATTTATGTCATGAAGGCTGTTTTGTCCACACTCTTTAGAGTTATTCATTTTCCCCATGATGGGATGATTGTGACCATTGATCAACTTTATTTTGTTACACCCGACCATCGTGTGACTCCTAGTAATTAGACTACCCTAAATGTGCCGCATGTTCTTGTGGTTCCTTCCCCTTCTTCTAGTTAGCTTCTTCCCATCATAGGTAAAATGGGGGGGCATGGCTCTAGTATATGGACATCATAATGGAGCTAAGCCGCTAGCTTTTATGTAATGGGGGAAACCTACCAACCTCTGGATATCATGTTGGGTAGAAGCAGGTTGTAGAGCATAGTTTACTTTTGGTTTCAAGCTCGTTAAAAAATAAAACCACTCCTTAAGCATAGTTTACCTTTTGGTTTCAAGCTTGCATAAAAATGAAACCATCTGGCGAGTATAGTTCCCATTCTGTATCAAGCTCATTAAAAAATGAAACAGATGCCTTTGAGCAAAGTTCCCATTCTATGTCAAGCTTGTTAAAAAATGAAATGGATCTCCTCAAGCATAGTTTACCTTTTGGTTTCAAGCTTGCATAAAAATGAAATCATTCCTGAGCATAGTTCATTTTCTATTTCAAGCTCGTTAAAAAATGAAGTAGGTTTCCTTAAGCATAGTTTACCTTTTGGTTTCAAGCTTGCATAAAAATGAAACCATGTTCTGAGCATAGTTTACCTTTTGGTTTCAAGCTTGCATAAAAATGAAACCATGTTCCAAGCAAAGTTACCTTCTATTTCAAGCTTGTGTAAAAATGAAACAGATCCCCTTCCCTTGATTCAAGTCTTCCCTTTAGTGTTAAAACTTGAACCTTCTTTTCACCTGCCCGATTCTCATTCTTCCTACCCACCTGGTGAACATTTTCACATTAGTAACCAGGTTTTTAGGTTGGGTATGGAAGAATAATTGTCAGATGAAACGAAGCTTGGGGGGGATGTCGAGCCCCTAGCAACCATGTTAGCGGTAGGATTCGCTAGCAATCATGTTGGGAGCAAGATTCCAACCTCTGTATATCATGTTAATGGGATTTTTCAAGCACAGTTTACCCATTGGTTTCAAGCTTGCGTAAAAATGAAACCAATCCCTGAGCATTCTTTCAACTGATCTTCGAGCTCGTTAAAAACAGTAAGATGGTGTTGAGCTTACTTTTCATTTTTCGTGCTCTGGTTAAAACATGCAAAATGGTTTGATCTTAGTTTGTTACTTTTTCATGCTCTATATTCAAACATGAAAAAGGTTAATGGAGTCCTCTTTAAACTCTTTTTAGGCTCCCTAAATATGAAAAGATAGTCGAGCGATATTGTCTTCTTCACGCTCGTTAAATCATTTGAAGAGTCATCTCTCCGACGGTAGGTTATCTCTTTTTTGGTTCGGATAGACTATTTACGAAAAAGGAACACTCCAACCAATCATGACTGGAAGAGTTCTCTAAGGTATGATTTTACACTTTTTCGGGCCTTAGAGACTAAATCATACGAAAAAGGACCTCTCTGGAGTCTTCTTTTGTAATCGTTCAGACTCTCTAAACATGAACGATACCGAGTTTTCTTTCATTGGACTCATTAAATTAAACATTGAGAGACCCATTTTGGGAACGAACCCCTCCTCTCTCAGGTTCATAAAACATATGAGTCTAGACTTGTCTTCGAACAAGCTATACCGAGTGTTTGTTACCCTCTTTGAACTTGTAAAACCGAAAATAGGCACTCATCAATCATGATGGGGGAAATGGGAAGGGAATCATTTTGCAAATAAATGGCAATAGTTTGTCATTATCTTTGAACATGGCACTTGTCTGCATATCATGTCAGTCAATTGGGTATTCAGCTGATCTTCGTGACAATCCACTTTCTTGAGTCATGCCACTCCTTTGAATCTTTCAAGAGAATGCATTGTCCACTGTCGCATTGTGTGTCTGTCTCGTCTAGTCATGCTGCCAAGTCTTGTGTCGTGCTGCCCGATGTTCAAAGGGAAGTTGAAGAAGCTTACTTCTGCAGTCCAAACAGTCTCTGTGTCAATACTTTTGAGTCAATCCTATGGTTACTATATTCACATCATTCCAGAACTATGTTCCAAGTTTCATGTCGTTGATGTGGGACTCAACATGGCCCTCCTTCGACAAGACTATTCCCGTTGACATCAGCTCAACATCCGGGAAATAGTCTTAGAAACAAAAACTTAGTACCTTGAGATCTGTATGCCTTAATGACAAATTCTCTCGCTCTCAACATAGGTTCACATCATTGGCCTTTGATCGACGAAATCGACTGGGTGTTCGACATCAGGACATCTATTCACACTCAGTGGATTGTACTAGGGTACCTTGGGAATCATTGACATCAATGGTGATCTCCCTCGCACTTGTTAACGGTTCACATCATTGGCCAGTAATCAAGTGGTTTCTACCATGTTCGACTTCAGATCATTGTAATCACATGGATAGAATCGTACTTTGTGGAAGACGAGATGAAGACCCTTGGTATTTGTTTAAAGTGCTCATTGTTTTTCCCCAGGTTGCGACGGAGTTTTGTATATCTGGCATGGATCCACATTTGTATGGTCGAGGCTATGCTCAAATTTTCATCTAGATGACATAGATATACATTGTATGTTTGGTAGCTATGTCCATGTTTGAGTCCTCTATCACATGGATCTACGTTGTATTCCAGTAGCCATAAAAAAATCAATAAGGAAATCATTAGAAACATATATATCGTATATAATGACATCTCTTCAAAATTGAAAATGTAAATTAAATCAAACTCAAGTAAGCAATTTAATGGCATTCACTTACATACATTTAAAACTTAAAATTAAACATTTAACAATTAAATAGTGAGTTTCGTTCAACTTCTTTCTAGAAGTTAAGGCACTTCTTCACCCTCATTGGTGACTTTTCCATGCACACTTGGGTTTAAACTTCTTTGAATTTAGGAGTGCTATTTTGACATGTTTTGTCCCTTACGTCCCTTGGATATGTAAAAGAAAGGGGCAAGGGACTATTAGGACATGTGAGGCAAGAAAAGGGGTGATACAGGGCTTCCACCATATCCTCTAAATATAATTGACTCGATCATGGTTGGGAACACTCTCACGACGCACTCTAGGTAGTTCATGGGTGTTCACCATTTCCATTGTTGTATAAACATGGAAAAATGGAGAATTTGTGGACTGGACTACAATTGGTTGTAGATGAGCCTAGAGACTCGACATGTAGAAATATATTACCCATTGTTTTTGCTATTTTAAAAAATGGTTTATAAACCTAGTGATGCAGGGGCATAGACTGTTTGAGTAAAGTCATTTATGTCTTTGCTAGATCAAGGGATCTTAGGGAGACCTAGGGTGTCACATGTTTCTAATTTTCTTTATTATGTTTATAGGATAAAATAAGCAAAATTCGTGTTCTTGTGTTTGCTAACATGGGTTTCTTACACCTTGTGCCTTATTTCGTATTTTTATGTTAGTTCTACCAATTGGTGTGTAATATCTAGGGCTTCTGTTGTAATTGGAACATAAGCTAGCTTGTCCATTACTCTCTCTTGCATATTGTGGAGAATTATGAGATATGTGTTGTTTCGAACCCTACTCAGTAGTAATTTTGTGTCTCTCTTATAGTATTTTTGTTCCTTTTTGTTTATGCCTCTCAATCTCATTATGATGTGGGCTTTCTATCTTTCTTTGTCTTTAATTTGAATGTAGATATATATTGTTTTTTTAATTGTTAAAACCCTTGGCTTATAATTTTAGTCTCCTTCCACACACACTCTATACTTGTGTTTGTTTTATATATTTATAGCCTTTTGGAACATTGAATATCTATTAGACATGATGTTTTTGTTTCTTATAGCCTCTTTTATTTTGATCTATGAAAAATACGTTACTTGTATCCATCATACATTAGCTTGGGAGTTGTTGGGTTGATTATTCTATTAAAAAACAATATTCTAGGTTTAAAATTGACAAAAAAGAATGCTTTGGGTGATTGAATTACCTAGTAAGATGATAATTCACTGGTGGAATCTCCTCCCCTCCTACTAAATCAACCCCTCCAACAATCCCAAGCACCCAATTTGCTCCAAAATGCTCCAAATCACCCCCGGTTTCGCGTTCCTGATAGGTAGAATAGGCCACGGGTTTCAGGCTTGTCTATAAAAATTAATTTTAGTTTTCCAAATCGCGTACGTGTTTTGTAGTTATATAATACGTATGTGATATGGTTTCCTATCCTACATGTCCCATGACATGTCCAGCTCGGGTTGAACCATAGCAAGTACTATGTAGCAGAAACACGTTGTATTTTTTTGGTAACGTGATCATGTTTTTGAAAACTAGGATTGCATCTAAAAGGTCCCTCATCTTCTTGCACCGACCCATACACTTTATACTAAATTAGATGAAAAAGTTACTTATGCTATTATCATTTAGTGTAAATATAACTATATATTTTCATGTGCTTAATGCAATGCACCCATGTGTGAAGAAGAACCGTTTTTCTTAGGTTTAAAAGGATGTTATATAACAAGATGTGATATAATATTTAAAAAAAAACACTTTATTTTAGGTTATGAAAATTATTGTGAAATTGTGGGTTCGCTATTTTGTTTTATTATTATTAGATATTTATATAATATTATTTATTCTTTTTTATATAGATAATAAACATAATTTTACATGATAATAATAAATAATTAATAAATAATTTTAAGAGGTTTACAATTAGTATGTTTAAATTTTACTAATACATAGTAAACATTATAAATCTTAAATACATATTAATACTTTTGAAATGAGATGTTCCATTTTGAAATCTGCTTGAACTCATTACAAATACATATTAATACTTTTGAAATCGAGATGTTCCATTTTGAAATCTGCTTGAACTCATTACAAAATTTCTTCATCCATAATCATATCTATGGATAACCGAATTGATTGTTTTGTTTGAGTAGCCAAAGATGCTCAACACCAATGAAACTCTAACCAATTGATAGAGCATGTCATTTTCAACTTCTAGCCTTTTTTAGTTGAATGCCTTGGTAGGTCAAATCTGTAATATTTATGCATACTTGATTTTTTGAGCTTCAATTTAGTTAGCAACTCTATTGTTCAACTAAGACATGGCTACTTGATTATTAGGTAGGAGTCTCTCATTCCTCCTCAATGCATGTTGCATGTTCATTGACCCAAGTTTCTCATCTTTTTCAATGTTTGAGGATTTAATTAAATAGACATGAGGAGAGCTATGATCCTTGAAAGATGGATCACATAATTGAAAAATGCTACCTAGGAACGATGACAGCACCACAACCAAGCACATTCTTAGATGAAAGTGTTTAAACAAAGACCTTGATTTCCCACCTATGTCTACATGGATCCTATTATACCATGTATTCATGAGCTTGCTCTACCATAGTGCAAGTCGTTAGTGTGGGTGCATGAGGTCTATGGTGAGTAAATACATATCACATCGATATGTAATAGTGTCACAACTTGTCTTGGATTTAAACCTTCATAGCTTAACTAAGCTTTTCTCTTATTTATGACTTAAAAATAAAGGACTATGGAATATGTGATAAAGAAGTAATCCCATCTTTTGCTATTATTGTTATAGTGTTGTTATAACACTTAAAATAATAGCCTTGTTCACATGAAAGTATTATATCAAGTCAAATCTCTTTGTTTCCCATTGATTTCTAATATGATCTTGACTAGAAAGCAATATTTAGGAATTTAAGGAAATTGGTGTCATTGCTCTAAGGGAATGCTCTGCTAGGGTTTGTAACCAGTCATAACCCTGTTCTGCTTTCAGACCTATTGGCCTTTCATCCTTTGAGACGATCCGTCTGACGACAGTCCTTTTGGCTCTGACTAGCTCCATGACGACTGCGTTGGGGGGGGCGCCAGGCCCCTCCTAGTCTCTTACCGCTTCGATCAGCCTCGAGGATCTCATGGGACCCAGATACACAGTGAAAATTGGTTCAGAATAAATACCCATTCCGATGGAAGACAAAAATATTGCTGATAAGTCCACCTCGAGCACTAGTACGAAAAACGAGGAAAATACTTCTCGGAAGAAGAAATCATGCATCCCTTACACGGTTGAGTGCCCCTGCTTATCTCTCCCCCCAGAACGAATAAACGTGAGAGCCCAAAGAATGAAAGATCATGCTCTGATCGGTAAATTCATGGGGTTCTGGCCAACTAAGTAAGCTCTCTGTGAATGGATTGCAGCAAAATGGAAACCCAAAGCCCATTTTGATCTTTAGTTAGGCTCCAAAGGTTTCTTTACAATCATCTTTCATCACCTAGAAGATAAAGCTCGTGTGGAAGAAGGCGACCCTTACTTCTTCAATTCTGTCAGGTTATACCTTAGGAATTGGGTTGAATGCTTCTTCCCAGAGAAAGAGGACTTCTCTTGGGCCCCTGTTTGGATTCGCATGTTCTCCCTGCCTCAAGAATATTGGGACAAATCTACCCTACAGGAGATTGGAAATACGCTTGGAACTTTTGTACGATCGACAGATCAAACAAGAATGAATAAATACACCTCTTACACCAGATTCTATGTCTTCATGCACATTGCTCAGGCCCTCCCAGATGCGATCTGTCTCTCCCATGAAGATAGTGATTGGATCCAGCCTCTTGACTATGAACATATCTCGTTTAGATGCCGAAAATACCAGGAACATGGACATCTGTTTAGAGACTGTCCTTTGAATAAAGATCAAGAGAATCACAAACAACCTACCATTGATGAGCAAGGGTTTCAGCAATCAACCATAAAAAAGCGCAATCACAGAAGACTAATCCCAAAAAAGCTTCTGGATCAACCTCCATCTACCAGCAATAGATTCCAAGTGTTGTAGGAAAATAACACTGAACAAAAAAATAATATTGGTGATGAAGCTCTAACGTAAGATGAACTAGAGCAGCTACATACTTCAAAAAAACATGATACTACTATCCTGCAGCATCCAGAGCAATCCTCAAGTAAATCTCTAGAAAACCTTAATGATATTCATGGCAATACCCATTTTGATCACCAAATGCCAGATCAAAACTATGAAGTTCTTGAGGAAGACGAAATGAAGGATGCAATTCCTGAAGGTCTTGATCTACTTGGCCTTGAATATGCTTGCACTAGAAAAGCTTTCAAGTCTATCCCTCCCAAGCAGATCCAACTTCTTCATAAAGATCTCGTCAAAGCTAAAGCGCAACTTGGAGTGGCTACCTCTGGTCAAAAAGAGAAACAAAAATCCCAGAAAGATGCCAAAAAAAAGGGACGCAAATCTGCTCGTCAAAGAATCAACCATTTGGGTACTGCGCTGGTCAATTCATGCCAATATGCCCAGTTAACAGAATTCTTCACTACCCTCCCATCTGTTAATCAATGAAGCTCCTCTCATGTAATGCTAGAGGTCTCAATGGTCGCTCTAAACAACAAATGCTTAAAATGAAGATTCAAAAATATCCTCCCTCCGTCCTTTTTCTTCAGGAAACTAAATGCCCCAGTGAAACAACTGCTTCTATTTTGGCTCTGATCTAGAAGAATTGCCTCACTCTGGAAATTTGTGCCCAATGTGCCTCTAGGGCCCTCTCAATCAGTTGGAATCCTCTTTTCATTTCTCTAGAGGACACCCTTTCCTCTCATCATTCTATTTCGGCCTCCTTCCACATTCTTGATACCAGTATCAGGGGATTCTTGATGAATGTTTATGGCCCGTAGATGGAGGAATCCATGAGGAACCTCTTAAATCAGATTTCCTGGTTCCATAGTATTAATAATGAGTCTCCTCTAATCATTAGAGGGGATTTCAACATGATATCCAATCTGGAGGAGAATAAAGGAGGTCTTCAAATCCTCTCTGTTGAAGATGAAGCCTTCAAAACCATGATTAGCTCTTATGAATTGGTGGACATTCAATCCTCCTTTGGTTTCTTCACCTGAAACAATTGAAGAGGCGGGGTGCACCAAATTGAAAAACGGTTGGATCGCTTCCTTGTTTCGAAACCCATCCTCACCCTTGGAGGGCTTCTTAATGCTTCTGTTCTTTCCACTACTGGATCAGATCACTAGCCCATCGCCCTCTCCTAGCACAGTCAAGGCACTTCCCTCCACAAACCATTCAGGTTTGAAAATTTTTGGCTCTCCCATCCCACTTTTATGGACTATGTCAGCTCTTGGTGGAACGAGATGTATGTCTTTGGCTACTCCAAAATGGCCATTATGCAACAAAAACTCAAAAAAACTTCATGGTCACCTCAAAACTTGGAATAAGACCACCTTCGACGACATTTAAAAAGATAAAGCAATCCTTCAAAAAAACTTAGGTGCTATCTAGCGCCATGCCATGGATCACGGTTTCACCTTGGAAACCAAACTTCAAGAAAGGGATCTTATTCATCAACTCAATAAGAGATGTGATCAAGAAGCCATCTTCTGGGATAAAAAATCGAGGGTCAAATGGTTTAAAGAGGGTGAGAGAAACACTAGCTTCTTCCACAAATCTACCATTTATCATAGAATGACGTACAGAATAAGCAATATCCACACGGATTCAGGAGAAACTTTGGAGGAACAGCATGAAATATCTAAAGAATTGACCAGGCACTTTAGTCAGCTCCTCAAGGAACCGGTCCATGCTCGTCATGAAGCGATTCACAAGGTTACCCAGCACATTACCCCTCTTATCAATAATGAACACAACCAGTCTCTCATTCAACCCATAACCATGCAAGAAGTAGAAGCAGCAGTTGACCAAATGGCGAATAGAACATCTCCAGGCCCGGACAACTTCACTATTGACTTCTTTCACCATTGTTGGAATTTGCTCAAAGTTGAAGTTCTGGACGTGGTTGAGGAATCACACCAAAATAAATGGATCCTTTCGGCTCTCAACACAACCCACCTGGCTCTCATCCCCAAAGAATCCAGTGCCTCTCACCCTGGTAAGTTTCTTCCTATCTCCCTCTGCCATGTCATTTAAAAAATCATCTCTAA
>LPNX010458809.1:139857-147357 GCA_001517045.1 Pseudotsuga menziesii | reverse complement strand
AGGTGGTATTTTCGGTGATAGCCATCCCACTTTCTAGCCACCACAACATGCACGCGTCGACCTCCTAAATCCTAACACTATCACCCCCATCGACAGTACACACCTCCAGAACCTTCAAAGATCTTGGTGCGTGGGAGATTCTTCCCTAGTCACTTTGGCTCATGCGACATGGGCTGGCGAAGGTCCATCAACCTAGGTGTTATCATGGATCTGCTACGAACATTAATGCTTTCAAGTACTTCGAATGGCAGGCGTCTAGGTTGGACTCAATTCGAGATTTATGGCATGACAAAAAGTATTACCGGGCTTACTGTGTGTCGGGCGGTTAGCTGTGTTTCGGTGCCTGTGTTCCATGGGCTCTCTGGAGGTAAGATATTTCCCCAGCGAATTGGTTTCAGGTTCAATTTGGCAGCCATGTCCAGATAGAGAGGCACTCCAAGAAGAGCCAGCTCCGGGCATGGAAAAGCTCAAAGGGATTGCAGTGCTCAGACTCTGGCAGATTACGAACCTCACATCTCTCCGTGGGTACGTGTTTTGGTTGAATCCTGGGAGAATCGGGTCCTCAACCAGAAGCTCTCGACTGGTGAGAACGGAAGCCAAATCTACCATTATTGGATGATGAAGAACATGCTTTGCAACCTGGCGGAGGACATACTAAGCAATTGGTTTGAGGCTCGAGTGGTGGTGCATACCATGAAGTCTACAATCACTGACATTGAAGCTTAGCTCACAGGGATGGACAATTCTGTTGCTTGGAAAGGCACGGCTAGCATCTCTAGTCTGCATGGAATGAAGAAGGGGGGTCGTGCTCAAGGTGGTGGTGCCAGTGGTAGTGAATCTGGTGGTCAGGCTCTTACCAGTCTCGATGGTACAGGTAGTGCAACTGGTTGCTCAACTGAAGTTCCTCGTATCAAGCCCTTTCCCGTCCCCTCCACGATTGAGCCTCTTTTAAAACGTATGAAGGAAATGTCGGACCAACAAATGGTGCAACAATCGCAACAGCATTCGCTCTCTATGGTTCCGAATGCTGCCATTGACTCGCCTACTTTGTCGCAGGAAGAAAGATGGGCCTGCCCCATCATTAAAGAAATGCCCCCAACTCAATGAACGTTTCACCCAGGTTTTTTGGTCAAGCCAACAATAGTTTTGGTCATTTTTTGTTTTATCAGGTAAATGTCTGTTCTTCTGTCTGATATGGAACCTATGTCTTCGCTCATGTATTCGAGCTTATCGTTTTTTATGATGGATGACTGTAATTATGTCTTAGTCTGTGGGCTGCAAGCCTGTACTTTCAGCCTTGGTTATCTTAGACGTTATTTTGTCATAGGGCTATTATTTTTTGAGAGGATCTAGAGGGGACTTCTTCTCCTTCAACCTCAGGTAGCCAAGTTAAACTATGTATTTTTTTCCTTTGTAATATAATAGATCTGTGCAACTTACAAAAAAGATTTTTTTTTTTTAGGAATTTAAGTATATCACATACTCCTAAGAATGGTTTTTGAATCCCCTTTAACAAATATATTCTTAGTATTTCTTGCCTCTAGACCTCTACTTGGTTATTGGTGTCTTCTCCTAATCTCTAAGTGAAACTTGCTTCATAATTTCCCAAATACAATCTCCCACACCTCCTACTCAAAATATATATTCAAATTTTTTAATAAATAATATTAATTTATAATAAAAAAATATAAAATAATACATATGAGTAAATTTTAATAATATTATTAATTAAGTCCACATCATTAGTTAATGCTCTCCATCAAGCAAGACATTGATTGAAAGATAAAAAAATGCCTAGTATATATATTAAATTTTATGTTAATATAGTTGTTGCTAGTTTTATATCCATTATTAATGCCAAATTGTTAGAGTTAATATAAGCACAAAACAAATACTATTTAATAAAAAACAAAAAATAACAACTGATTAAAAAAAACAAAAACAAATTGTTAGTTATTTCTTTAACTACCATTTAATTTAAACTTATTTAAATCTTAATCAAGATGCATTTAAGATGAATTCTTAATATACACTAGTGACACTTCAATCTACTCAATCAAATTCAAAATCCCAACAATATTCACCCTATATTATAACTATTATGTATATATTTTCATCCATAAAAATGTCGTATTGTATTAAATATCAAAAATTACTTGTCGGATGGTTCTATGTACCTTAATGAATATAATCAATTGATTTGATTGCAGATATATATGGGCCTAATGGTTAAGAGCATGTGTTTCCTCTTAGGAGGTCACGGGTTCAAATCCAGAGGGGATAGTGTATGTACACCTAAAAAAAATTTGTATGGTGATATTTTATCTTAACCACAACTCTACAAATATAATATTCATTTTAATTAACTTTAAATTGGCATATGTATTTCAACAATATTTTACAGAACATATATAATGATGAATATTCGATATGGGTAGCCTTATTTACCAGTGAAAATTTGGTTTTCCCGAGCCAAATGCACGAAAGTCATTGAATGAGTGTTGTTTTCATCAGATGGCCTTCTCACACTTGTGTCCTGAGAGTGCAGATTTTTCCCTGGTAAATAAGTTTTTGTCTAGAAAGTGAGAGTTCTTATTGGTAAATAAGTTTTGTGTATTTGATATATGTTTTGAAGCAAGACTTTTTATTTGATGAATAAGTTTTATTCACAATTGCCTTGTGAGAAATGAATAAATTTTGTCTATTTGATCTTTCTTTGAAGATACATGTTTTTAAGAGAGATTTCTCACTGATAAATAAGTTTTACCCACACTTACCCCTCAGAAGTGAGATTTCTCACTAATAAATAATTACTTCTTTATCTATTTGATACATGATTTCTCATTAGTAAATAAGTTTTATATTTGATACATGCTTTAATTTTTTCCTAGATGAGCTGCATTTATCTCACCGGTGTAGAAACAGGGGAAGCACATGGATTATTTTATTATTTTTTGAGTGAAACTCATAAACTCATGCTTAATAATGAGTATATGGCAATAATTAGGAAAAAATAATGAACAAGTCAGGTAAACAACTAACCTTTCAGAGGATGTGCCAATAAAGAATTTGCAGATTTGAAATAATGACTTTTTTGAACCTGAATTGAAGGTGTTGATCACCCAGTGCGATTCAATGCATAAAAAAAAAATTGTTCAGCCGAATTTAGCAAGGATTTATGTTGTTGATGTGACATGTCGAATTTGTAAAGCTGATTAAGTTAATTAATATTGGAAAACGATGATGATTATGGTTAGGGAAAATGGAAGCACCCAGAATCTGCATGTTGTAAAGAAGGGGACCATCGTAAAAAGTATTCTTTCCACTGTGAGTTTCAGTGACTGGATTTGTGGAACCAAAATAACATATATATTCCAAGGATGAATTGTAGCCCACAACTGTACTCAAAATGATCAGACATGTGTTTACGTATTACTTACACCATATCCTGGAAGAAGAAAGTAATGACTGTTGCGGTGACAACAAGTTCAAGTTATTGGGCCCACAATTAACAAATAAACTTGTACTAGAAATAGAAATAGAAAGCAGTTTGAGGAATATTACATGGCAGGATTAGATGGATGAAAGGAATACTGAAGTGAATAACAACGACAATGAATGGATGAATGTTACTGGGTTCTTTGAGTTTATGTTTGAGATGAATGTAACATTGAGGTTGGCACCTTGTAGTAGTGAATTTAATTACGCCGATAGGCGTATATCAATGGTATTTTGGGGGGATGGACTTGCTTGAGCGGATCATCAATATCCTGCAAATCCCGCCAAGTGGATGCTCAAGATCATCTCAATCGTCTGATCTTTTAACACTCCTAACTAGCCGTAGAGTTAGGAGATGACATCAGTTGTTAGCCACCGACTAGGAGATGAGTGCAGTCTGTTAGGAGACGTGGCCATGGAGGAGATAACCGTGGAGGAGCAACCGTCGAGGAGATACCTGGAAACGTGGAGGAGATACACGTAGAAGAGTCTATTAGCCACCGAGGAGATACCTGACAGTTTCCCCGTCCTGAGCATTCGCCGTGAGATCACTGGAGCATTGTTAGCTGCCGAGGAGATACCTGACAGTTTCGCCGTCCTGAGCATTCGCAGTGGGATTGCTGGAGCATTGGAGCATTCGCCTGTGCATTCGCCGTCTTGGAGCGCCTGTGCATTCGCCGTCTTGGAGCATTCGCTGGAGTGCCTATGCAGTAGAGGTAAGCTTCTTCTTTCGCTGATCTGCATCCTTCTGCTTTTGTGCCTATTATATACATCCGTGACAGATTAAACAATGTTTACGCACTTTTCTCCGGAATGTTTCCATGAAATCATGATAGATATGTTTCCATGGCCTGGTTGCTTTAATGCTGTGAACAGTCTCAGATAATGCTAGGATTTCAGTTGCATGTCTATTTAATGCTGTCAATATTTGACAGTTTAGAAGAATCTAGGCTATGAATACGTGTAAGCTGTTGTTACGGTTCTACATATATCGTCTGTTGGGCAGTGGTCCAAGTTCGATTCTCAGTGCATCTACTGATAGAATGAAGACAAGGTAGGCATTGCTGTCTTTAATGGGTATCATTTAAAAAAAAACGTCAAAACACAATAAGATTTAGCTGCGCTTCATTGCATGGTTAGAAATAATGACGACTTTTTACTTCCTAATAAAAACATAATACAAACATCCATATCCCAGGTTCTATGGTAATTATATAAGATACCTACAGGATGTAATTAACATTTATATTTTTAAATCCCTGTGTAGGATGTAATTAATATATTTATTTTTAAATTCCCTCGAATTAGTGCTTTTTAGTTCTAAATCTATGTTTCATAAAATCCCAGTTGAAGCTAATATTGTTCTATGATACTAATATAACCTACAGGATGTAATTAACATCTATATTCACCTCGGGCTGAATGATGTGAGATTTTCCTTAGCTGCAGCCAATCTGATCACAACGACAGAATATTTAGAAACTAAGCTATTTAAAAGAAGACTTGACTGCCAACAATTTAGTCAAACACGTGATTATTGTCAGTGTGTAGAATCCCCAGTCTCCTTTTGAGGTAGGTTTTGTACCTAAGCGTTCAACTACTATCAAAACATTTGGTCACTCTTAGGCCTTTATTGAGGGAAATAAGTTCAGCCCTTTTATACCATGATAAAACAGAGAAGAAGAAAAGTATAGAAAGACTGAAACACTACAATCTGAACTTAGAAATTAAAAGCCACACAAACAATTCCATTCAGTTTTTATTTATAAGAACAAACTATATCGTGAAAGGAAAAATGCTTCAATCCAAACTCATTATCTAGAAATATACATATTTCTTTTGGAGCAAATGCAGGTAGAAAGGTTACACAGAAACATAGATTGATATAACCCTTTCAACCTGGAATGTATTAACCAGCGGTGCTTTTTCAACGTATTGTCTACAGAACAGTGATATGAAAGGAAAACAAATAAATTAGCTGTAAACAAATAATACCTTTCTTGTTTTTCCAAGATGTGAATGATGTCTTACCCGAATGAAGTTGAAGGAGATTGGCAACAGGAAGTCCTGATATTGCGTAACGGTGAACTGCTTTTTCCTGGTGGGCAGAAAAAAATAGTTTTCTATAAGATCGTTGGTTCCTGCGTAGGATAGGACTATGGCTTCTCCTCTCCCAAGAGCACACTATAATCTCTAAAGAATTTCGACATTATGTGCCCTTTGTTGTACCTAAAAATGCTGCATACCTCCAGCCGAACCTGCAAAAAGCTCCAATCGCAGCAACTGCAGCTGCAACTATGAACAAAGGCAAATATTACACATATTTATATGCATATTTTCGTTCAATTGTCTCAAATATTTATAAATGGCTCAATCAGACCGTGTGATAAATTGCAAGGACAAAGAAAAAATGTAAGATCAGTGAGAATTCAGGCGATATTCACCGTTAAAATCTGTGAGGCAAAGAAGAGCTTTGAATAGGAGCAGAAAGCGTGAAGCGTCGAAGGAGAGAAACAAACGTGTCGAGACTCCAAAATCTTTCGTGCTTAAGTAGATGTCTTGAGCAAGTGGAATTATTTTACAATGCATGTAAAATTTTCCCTAAGAGTGCCATCCGCGTGCTTAAGTAGTTGTCTTAAGCATTTCCAAGTGGAATTATTTTACCGTGCATGTTATTTGAAGTCACTTTGGTGCCAATTCCTTCCATAGATTGCAAGGCTACGTTGTTCCTTTGCGCTAGTCAAAAAAATTGGGACGGCCCAAATTTCCCAATGTCTAAAATGGTGGCGGCCCAAATTGCCCAATGTCCTCAAATGAAAATTTTAAGGTTTTGTTAGGCTAATTATCTCTGTGGATTCATTATTGTTGCGCTTAGAAACATGCTTTTGGTCATTTTGGATTCACGAGACATTGATTTGCAACCTCTCCACTACTTTCGTGAAATGGAAATACTGTTATTGATGGAATCAAAGCCTTAAAAATACTGTTATTCATGCAATCGAAACCTTAAAAATACTATGATTGAGTAGGCTTTTTCCACTCAAAAAGTATTCAGAATAACCAAGACTCCAATATCCTCTTTGATTTAGCTTAGAAGATATCTAAACTGAGACTTTAGCTTTTGATTTAGCTGGGAAGAAATAGACTTTAGTGCTGTAGACCAAAAACTTATATGTTTGTAAACATTTGAAACCAAGCTACATTTGAAACCAAGCATGACTATCAATCCACATTATATTCTCCATAAATGCTACAGCTAACGAATACTCCAACATTTCTCAATTCCACATTGATCCTTTTTTTAAATCCCAATGGAGCCTAATATTGTTCTATGCTAATTATATAACCTAGAGGATGTAATTAACATCTGCATTTCAATTCTAAATCTATGTTTTTCAATATGCTAACACGGTTCTATGCAGGATGTAACTAATGTATATATGCCTTTTATATGTATATATCTAAAGTAATAGATGTCTTTTATGTTATTAATTATATTTAATTATAATAATAAATTATTAATGACATAATATAATAATTTGAATAATAAGATATGAGTAATATATTTTAAAAATTATATAAAGGGTTTTCAATTTGTGAAGGCATATATGCCTTCACTGAATGTAAAAGGCATATATACTTTTTATGGCTTATTGTATGTATACAAATTTAAATAGTTATAAAAATATATCTCATTTCTAACATTTCATTTATTAATTATTGTTTAAGATTAATTATTATTTAAAATATACATATTTTAATATGTTTTTATTAATCTTTTTGCTTCCACCACATGTGCATTAATATAGTACTAAAGGAGATGTCAAATAAGGTAAATCATCCATGTTTACATAATGTTGTTCATCATGGAAAGAGTCCAAGTGTGATTATTGAGGTTTGAGGTTTGGGTTCATCATGGAGAGAGTCCAAGTGAAATTGTTGAGGTTTGAGGTTTGAGTGTTTCGTTCAGTGAAGGCATATATGCCTTCACTGAATGTATAA
>LPNX010458809.1:115130-131854 GCA_001517045.1 Pseudotsuga menziesii | reverse complement strand
AAGGCATACTGGAACACATGTCGCAGTGAGCTTACTGACATGATATCACAAATCAGTTTCCCAACTTTGTTTTTCACTCTGAGTGCAGCTGATACCAAGTGGCCAGAGCTACATAAAGCTATGCCCAATTTTGCACCTGTATCTGCACAGAACCGGAATAGATGGAGAACCGATACTGTTATAAACTATCCACATATTGTTGCAAAGTATATGCATGAACGTTTCAGTATATTTCGTGATGAAATCATTGTAAAATACCTCATGCTAAAGACTACTGGTACAGGTATGTCGTTTCCTTATTCTATTTTTCAATCTAGCATGTTAGATTATTACTTGAAATTTTGTTGCAAGCTAATATTATTGAAACATGATGAGTCTCATAGGTATGAATGGAAACATAGGGGATCAACACATATCCATGGATTTCTGTGGTTAGAAGGTGCTCCGGACATGGAGCAACTGGATTGGACAGACACGATAAGGGTTGATGCAACAAGACGATACTTTGACAACTATGTAACAGCATGGAATCCTCGTGATGCTCACCACATGAATATATCTATTCATCGACCTCTGGAGGAAGATCCTTGCTTATTGGATACCAGTGAAGTATTCAATACAAATCCCCTTGACGACTATGAGCAACTAGCGAATTGAGTGCAACGACACACAAGATGCAGTGTTCATTCATGTTTACGTAAAAAAGGTGCCTCCTACATGTGCCGATACAATGCACCATGGGAACTTCGAGAGCAGTTGAAAATATTTGTCAATGACAAAGGACACAAAAAATACGAACCTGCTCACAACGACGACAGGTTAAATGTCCATAACATTCCTCTTCTTTCAATATGGCATGCCAATGTTGATTGCCAGCCGGTTCTTTCACGTCATGCAATTTTGAAATACATTGCAAAGTATGCTTCAAAATCAGAGAGAAGATCAGAAAGCTATCAAGACATGTTGACAAGAATCTCCAATGTCTTTGACTCTGACATTCCCTCTATAACTGCATATAAAAATTTTCTTGCTGAAACAATTGTGGAAAGAGATATAGGAGCACAGGAAACCTGTCATATGTTGTTAAAGCTTCCTCTTGTTATTTATAGCTGTAGATTTTTTTTAGTTAATGTTGGCAGAAAAATATTCAAAAGAGTTTCTTCCAACTCAGATAACAACAAATTCCCAACAGGGTATGGGTTTCTAGAACACTACCAAAACAGACCTCTGTTTCTGGAGCACTTATCTTTGATTGAAACTGTACGATCATGGTCTTTTAGTGGTCAACGTCAGAGAGAACCATGGAAGCCAAGAGATACACCTGTGATAGTTCGTGTATGGCCACGGTTCTGTGAAGTTCCTAACAGCAATTCAGATTCATTTGAGTCATTTTGCCTCAGTGAATTGCTTCTCTATAAACCGTTTAGAAACATTTAGATTGATATTGGAGTCAGCACGGAAATTATTATTCATAACTGGAGGATCCTTAGATATCGAGCTTGGCATGTCAATAGGATACCTTTAGAACCATATACCAATGAAGAAGATGACGATACACATGAGGATGAAGTGATTCATGAGAATGACATGGATGAGTGGGAGATGTTGTCACGTCTTCTTCCTCCCAACACTGTTCAAGTTTCAGACATTGATACTCTTGGTTGCAGAGACTTTGACTTGATCCATGCATGGAATAGTACAACAGGTTGGAATAGAGACTTTGAGGACCCAACATATTTCATAAAAAATGTACGCTCAAGAGGATCCATACCAGATGTCTCACATTCTAGGTCGGCTTCTCCATCCTCTTTTTCTGATAAGCAACGTATTTGTTTTGAAACTATTATTCAACATTTCCATGAAGGACCTGATGCAGACCCACTGAAGATGATAATTCAAGGAACTGCAGGGACATGAAAGTCTTACCTTATACATTGTCTTGGACATGAATTTTCAATGCATTACATAAATGGAAAAATCCCTTTGTTATTGCTAGCACCTACAGAAGTAGCTGCGTTCAACATACGGGCCAAAACAATTCACTCAGCCCTTAGAATCCCTATTAAAGACTTAAAATCTTTACAGGGACAGTCACTTTCTGTATTTCAAGAGGAAATGCGATATGTCACACACATTTTAATTGATGAAATGTGTTTCCTTGGGCCAAGGTTGTTCATACAAATTGATTCACGTCTTCGAGAGGCATTTCCTGAAAAAAGGTCAGTTCCTTTTGGTGGGAGATCAATGATTCTTGTTGGAGATCTTGGGCAATTGCCTCCTGTCAAAGATAAACCATTGTATGTAGGAAACACGGCTGGCAGGGTGTTATGGAAAGATTTCAGAAAGGTTGTTACATTGGACACAATATTTCGTCAACAAGGCACAGATCCAAATCAAGTCAAATTTAAGAGGTTGCTAACCAACATCAGAAATGCAAACCCAACAGTGGATGATTGGAATCTTTTAATGTCACGAACATATGCAAATATGGATGGTACTGAAAGTAATACTTTCACTTCAGAAATCCATTTGTTTCCTACGAACAGCTTGGTAAATGTACATAATCGATGCATGCTAAAGTCACTTGGAATTCCTATAGCACGATGCGTTGCTGAACATACAAAGAATAAAGATTTTTCTGATGCTGATGATGACAAACTTCAACAAGAAGTGCTTTTATGTCCTGGTAAGCGAGTGATGTTGACATGTAACTTGTGGGTGGAAGTAGGGTTGGTAAATGGAGCACTTGGGACAGTTGAAAACATCTTTTTCTCTGATGGATCCAAACCACCACAACTGCCAATGTATGCTACGGTCTCATTTGATGATTACATTGGTTTACCATGGGACATCAGATATCCCAAAATTGTTCCAATAACACCTATTGCTAGAGGAAATCGCAAGCAAATCCCATTGCGTATGGCTTGGGCTCTTACCATACACAAATCACAAGGTTTGACTTTACAAAGGGCAAGCATTGATATCGGTATCGTAGAGAGGCAAGGTTTAACTTTCACAGCAATTTCAAGGGTAAAATCTATTGACGGTCTATGAATATCTCCGCCATTTACATTTGAGAGGTATTCAAAAATGGCGAAAAGTGCATATGCTACAATCAGGAAAAAAGAAGAACAACGGTTGGAATCCATTTCAGCTTAAAGATCACAACTATCAGGTTATTAGGAAACTTGATTGTTTATTGTATAGATATTTATATTGACATGTTTCGTTGTTATTATTTGAATTGGTAGGAAGAAATATAGATTGCAAGAGAACAAACCAATTTACAAACTAACATAGTTTAATCTCTATTTATTCATTGTCTTTTCATATAGTTGTCGAGAATAAGATTTCTTCCTATATGTTAACATACACTTTTTCAATATGTTCAATTACAGTTCAATTGACAAGCATTTGTTAAGCTCTATTGCGACATAAAAACATAGTGGCAGCCATTATTTTTTTTACTGATTTATTTGGATTTTTTTTCTTCATATTCTTTTCAATGTGTTGAAAGAGTAAAGATATAGTTAGTTATCTATTTTTTTTCATAAGATCCTCACAACTAAATGTAATTTGTTTTAATTTGGTTTTATCGACTAAATGTGAATGTACTCATGAAATGTGCCAGAAAAACAGTATTGAATGATAGATTACGTGATGGCATGCCAATGATTTTGACATATATAACCATGACCATGCATGTTACCATTTTATGCAACTTATGTTTTTGTTGTACTGTATGATTTAATTGTTATTGATATCTTAGAGTTTTAGTGCTTATGCCACATTTCCTCCAATGTTGTTTATTGTATCATTTGGTTAACATTATGTTCGAATTCATAAAACCACATATGTTTTTATTTTCCAGATCTTTGCCTCAAATCCACATAAAAAATGGATGTAAAAAAAATCAAACATCGTCCAACAGTATGCATCAGACACCTGATAGATGAACCAAGGTTGAGGCGTCGATTTCAGATACATGTTCTACATCCTGGAAGAGGAAACCTTTCCAAACCAGAAATTCAAAAGGAGATAGGGAAGAAATTTGGCATTACTGGTACACAACAAATATTTATTTACGGTTTTCGTACGTATGGACAAAGATCTCCAGGTTTTGGGTTGGTATATGACAAGCTTGAGGATGCAATAAAATATGAGCCTAACCACAAATTAGTGAAGAACGGAATTCATGATCTTGGCAAGAAAACCCCAAAAAATACTGAAAAAAAAGCAAAGAAAATTCGTGGTGTCATGCCAAGAAAAAAAAAAGTTGTTGAGCCACTGTCATCACCATCTACATAAAAAAAAATATTGAGAGTCCCTTTTCTTTCTGTTCACATCATTGTATTTATTCATTCTATCGTTGCATATAGTTATCTAAATGTGTTGAATATATTTTATGTTCGAATAATATTTTGAATTTTGATTTTGTAGTAGTTGGGTTCACTTTTATCTTGAATTTCTTTTTGCATTCTTAAATCAATGTAAGAAATATCTTGGATTCTAATGTTCATTGCTGCCTATGGTGTCTTCTGACATTGCTTCATGGTTATGTTATACTATGTCTGTGTTATGCAAAGAAATTAATTTTATAATTTATTATGTTTCGGTTGGTAATAACTATGTATTTTTAATGTTATTTATAAGTACTTTAAATAGCTTTGTGCGTTCGTTCAAAGAAATTTCTTTTATGATTTGTTATGTTTCTGTTGCAATATGGTAATGTTGGTTGCTGGATTTCTGTTACATGATGCCATTAATTAAAATGTTTTGTGGTAGTTGTGTTTATTTTTATTTTGAATTTCTTTTTGCATTCTGAAATCGAGGAAGGGTTGTCTTGGATTCTGATGTTCATTGGTGCTTATGGTGTCTTGTGAATCAATCCAACAATTCATAATTCTCCAACATTATACCACTTAGATATTTAACTAACACTCAACCTGTGTGCCTCACCCTCTTTGGAAGACAATTAATTTTCTAGAATCAAAAAAACTAAAGTCAATTAATTTCCTAGAATCATAAAAAATAAAACAATTTGGATGCCTATTGTAACTGACGTATAATTCCCCTCCAGGACTTCCAGAGACAACAATCGAGATATCTTGTTGCCCTAATGCCTACTCACCCTTTTGCAATTCTGTGTGACTCTCCACACCTTTTATGCCTCCCATTATGTTCCTGATTACAACTAATGTGGGTTAATTCAAATTTTTCCTTTCAACCGTTGGAGTTATGTGGGCTTTGTGCAAATCCATATTGAATGAGCTAGACTGCAGTTTTTAGTTTTTTGGAGGGGGGCTTATTTTAGGCATTCTTTAAGTTGTTAATGAGAAACTGAAGGTTTTGCACTGTGGGTAGTTTCCAACACTGAAAAATACAACATAAATTAGATTTATGGTACATTTTTGGTAGTGCTTAAACATGGCTATTTAAAAATATGAAGAGCAAAAATTGCAGAAATTTTACACATTAATAATAATCTTTCTATATCAAACAAATCAAGATACAATACATATATATAGTTAGAGTGAGATTCAACTAATTCCAAGCATGGGGATAGAGGCTAAGAGAATCTCCCAACAACCTCCAACAAATCCAAACCAATAGTTATCCAATTCTATTATAAGCAACATCTCTAACACCCTTCCTTATTGCTTACATTACAAACTAGCACAGCCACAAGAAAAGTGGCTCGGCATCAGGCACAGTGTATCACTTCGTTTTGTAAAGATAGCTACCTGTTAAATAAAGACTAAAATATATAATTTTATATTCATTATTCATACCAGATTGTTAGAGTTAGAGTTAATATAAGCACAAAACAAATATTGTTTAATAAAAAACAAAAACACAACCAACCACTTAGTTTTGTAAAGATAGCTAACTGCTAAACAAAGGCTAAAATATATAATTTTATATCCATTATTCATACCAAATTGTTAGAGTTAATATAAGCACAAAACAAATACATTTAATAAAAAACAAAAGCAAATTGTTACCATCTTTTTTAACCTCCCTTTAACTGAAGCTTTTTTAAGTCTTAATCAAGATGCATTTAAGCATAACAAGATAAGACTACCATGAAATGAATCCTTGCTATACACTTATAACACTTGAGTTAATCTTGTTAATCAGCTCAACCAAGTCCAAAATCTGAAATAATATCTAAATGCCTATACTGTAAAATCTGGGGGTTTCTGCTCTTTTCTTCACCACACTTTCTAGCTTCCACTTGATTCATTTAAAATATAACAGCTTCTAATCATCATTAACATACTTTGCAGAATTGACTCTTATGGACCTTCCTATAATGAATCATTCTATAGATACACTTCCTTATATGAAATTCCTCTAAGGAACAAATTTAGTTATCTCTATATTAAATGTATTCAGCAATCAATTAACAATTTCATCTTTTAAATACACATACATTCATATAAAACATAACCCATTTTTTTCGAAACCCTAACCACAACCGAAAAAAGAAAAAAAAACATCGACTTCGAACAGACTGTAAATATATTCAAAACTGTGATATATTCTTTTGGCCCAGAAAAACATCAAAAACCACTGACTGAATTATGTTACTCTCCCTCTATAAATTGGTTCTTCAAAATATATTTTTACACACCAAAATAAATATAATCTACTTCAACTTCAACTCGGCCTTTTTATAAACCCCACACTTTATGCATCAAATATTCTTCAAATTTACATTAACGTTGTTTTGCAGGCCTCATCCACCTTATCTATGTTTACTTTCACCTGCAGGAATAGATCTGTAGAGATGCAAACTCCTCTAGCGATTCAT
Organism: Pseudotsuga menziesii; assembly: GCA_001517045.1. Lineage (NCBI taxonomy): Eukaryota > Viridiplantae > Streptophyta > Pinopsida > Pinales > Pinaceae > Pseudotsuga > Pseudotsuga menziesii. The sequence continues at coordinate 125,037 of LPNX010458809.1, read as the reverse complement.
TCAACTCAGGTGTGGAATGCTTATAAAAAAATGGCAGCTCAAGTAAATAATCACATCGATCTGAAAGATAGATAATCCTCCTTAAATGTTCTACAACGGTCTCACAGCAAGTGATGGGATGTGATCTCTGCAAATCGGCTCTTTTAATTTGACATATACAACTTTGTATACCATGTTGTTGTATATTTTGACATATACAACTTTGTATACCGATGTTGTATATTTTGACATATACCCATGTTGTATATTTTGACATATACAACTTTGTATACCCATGTTGTATATTTTGACATATACAACTTTGTATACCCATGTTGTTGTATATTTTTGACATATAGCTTTGTATACCCTTATTATATATTTTGAGATATACAACTTCCCAAAGTTTTGCCTTGGTAGTTACTTCTTGTTGTATTATTTAATTGAAATACTTGAACATGTGGTAGAGTGTTTGATAGGCAACTGCATAATAACATAAATTAATATGCTATCACTTCAATAACACAATTGTGGAATAATGAGATGACACATATATTAATATAAACATTGCATATCCTCTTAAGTGTTAATCTCCATAAGAAACTAGAAAACTTAACTTACAATATAAAGTGTTCACAAAAGAAAGGTAGTACAATTTTTGGATATAGTTTCCAAATAAATTAGAAACTGTTCCAATTTCACTCAATTCCACTCAAGAAGGAAAGGAGCAAAAATCTTTGAACACTAAAATTCATAAGAAAACAACTATAATAGCACAAATGTTACAGTGGATGGTAAATTCAAAAGAGCGTCTAACTTAACTTATGTCAAGCTTGGAGGTGGCTTGGAGACCTTAGCTTGCTAACGTCAACAGAAGTTTAAGGTAGGAATGGGAAATATAGGCCAACAAACAATGACTAATATATATGTGGGCTTGGAAAAATGGATGTGTTCAACATCCATGAAGTACTTAAATTATATGGCAGATGGAAAGCATTTAAATGACAATAAAGAAGTCTTAACAATTGACTTTATAAAAAATATATGAACTCATAGTACATATAATAAATGAGACTGTAAACACTAACTTCTAGTTATCTCACTAAGCAATTGCTCATAGCCAAGTACTTTCACATTTTAATGATATGTCAATGATAAAGAGGTTATGAAAATGCCCACCTTGTTTGAAAGGATTTGTGTGTCATTATTATATGCCTACCTAAGAAATCAGACCTATTCAACCCAAAATTGCACATTGTCAAAAGATCTTTTCAAATGAGATATTATGAACAATTTATGGTGTGAAAAAAAGGGAAACGTTGATAAATTGTTGGGATAGGTGTGGCATGCACATTGTAGTCTTGTAGCAGAGCAAGCAATGAGTGTTGAGTAGTAGCAGGCAATGAATGTTGAACAATAGTAGTTGGTCAATTAATTGCTAGTGGTTTCTATCATATAGATGTGGTAAACCATAAAGTGTTTATGGTTTTGTTATATTGTCTATTTAATGAGTGCTTAGGTTGAAGATATTAAGATATTTTTTTAACTTACTAGTATGTTACCGAAATTTCTCTAGAACCTATATGTTGTTGAGTACTCCTATTCAGAGAATGAAAAATTTGTAATGTATTGTAACCATTTGTAATTAGTTGTTGAATAATATAGCCAGTGTGCTTTGGAGTGTGGGATTCTTCTCTCAAATAAAAAAAATCCAAAGAAATCATCATTTAATGGTTGTATGTTTGTGTGTCGTTTATTACAACAATTGTGTTTGTTTAGTTTTATGCATGTTCTTCTCTCATTCGTTAGTGTAGGAAGTGTATTCCACGCCTTTGCTTCCTTTCATTTGATATTAGAGCTTCATCACCTCAAATCCAAGGTGTTAGGGACAAGGTTTTCTTATTTGATCTCGGTTTGAGTGGGAGTTTGCACGGAATAAAATATTTTTGTAGTGAAGTGGGGAGCATATCTAGAATAGAAATGGAGAAGTTTAATGGTGCTAACTTTGATTTATGGAAGCTCAAGATGTATTTTCTCGTAGATTGAGCTCTATGGGATATGGTATTTGGAACAAAACCCATTGGTATGAAATATTAATGAAGAGTGGGAAGTATAAGAGAGAAATTTGAGATTCCTTATCAACATCTAGTTTTATTATTCAATATTACTAAACGTTTCAGGAGAAAACACTACAACAACTCTCTGGAAGAAGTTAGGGGAATTGTACTAGACACACCAAATCCTTGATTCAACTTTTTCTATATAAAAAGAATGTTCACCTTGAGAAATGTGTGATGGTGATTCTATAGCCAAGCATTTGAATGCTTTTAATATTATTGTGACACATTTTATCTCGGTTGGAGTGAAGATAGATGAGAAGGATAATTGTATGAACTTTTTTGTTCTTTGCTCGATTCATGGGACAACCTAATAATGGTAATTGGAAGCATTGTAAAGTAATTAGTGCTTGATGAGGCTATGGATTCTTTACTCTTAAAATAGGTGGGGTGGAAAGCTTCTGAATCATCCAATGAGGGCTTAATTATTCATGGAAGATTGAAGGATAAAGGAAATAAGATTGAAAAGTACAAATCGAAATCCTCAAGGAGATTAGAAATTTACTAGAAAACCCAAGGTGAAATATTGGAACTACAACAAGGTTGGACATTTCTGAAGAGACAACAATGAGATGAAAAACAAGAAATGGGAGGAAAATAATGATATTGATGATGAGCCTAAAAATTTTTCTTATGAGGATAGTGGAGATGCTTTTGTTGTAGCATTGGTAACCCATGCATGCCATACTATGTGGTTGATATACTTTGGAGCTTCCATCCATATGTCATCTCATCGAGACTAGTTTTTAGTGTAAGAGAAATATGATGGCGAGATGGTGTTAAGTTTGTTAATTTGCTTAGATGATATCTTAAAACAAATTGTTACTAGAAGATCACTGAAAGAACAACAAGAAAAGAAACATAAGAACACAAGAACACAAAGATTTTCCTTGGGGAAAGCGCTAGGATAAAACCATGCAAAAATTCCTCACTATAGAACTCAACCAGAGCAGTGTGAAACCCAAACAACTCCTTCTCTCTTCTTTCTGATGCACTTGTTCTTCTCTCTCTTGTAAAACAACTTGAGTGAGTGAGTACAAATGAAGGGGAGTGCCTCCCTATTATATTCTTCAGTTGAATTGACCTCTAACCTAACAGGGATGACTTGTCTAACTGATTGTGTCGACTTGCTTAGCAAGACACCAAAAATAACATTTATTATATTGACACTTGGGTACTATAGACTCGAATTACATCCGGAGGTTTACATTGATTCTTTCAATGACTCTTAGAATACCAAACTCATCTCTTGAAGGAGTAACACAATCAATGCATCTTGAATATCTTTCAAAGTTACAATACTTTAACACTCCCTCTTAACTAAGAAGGTATTCAACCATAGTAGAAACTGTTACTACAATTGTACAACTGGTTGGTGAGTCTCCATATTTCATAGGAAGTTTTGGAACATCATCATACATCTTCATCATCAATCTCAGTTGGCTCAGCTTCTGCAATATCAGTATGTAAGTACGGAATCATCTGTTGTACATACCGAATCATCTTCTATTAGTATATAAATACTAAATCATCTTCTGGATCATCTTTTGTAGCATCAATATGTGAGTACTGAATCATCTTCTGTATCATCTTCTACAACATCAGTAAGTGAATACTCGATCTTCTTCTGTCCCATAATTAAGTGAATACTGAATCATATTCTTCCATATTAGCATGTGAATGCTAAATCATCTTTTGCCAATATACTGAGCTATCATCTACAACTGAACCATTGTCTGCAACATTGGTATGTAAGTAGTGAAACATCATTTTCATTATAGATATTGAGGCACATCTGCACCATTAGTATATAGATATTGAAACATCATCTGCAACATCAGTATATAGACACTGAAACATCATCTTCAACATCGGTATATAGATATTGAAACATCATCTGCAACATCAGTATATAGATACTGAACCATCAACAACAACCTCATTAGCATGTTAGTGCTAAAATTAAAATCATCTATAATGCTAGATCATCATCCGTATTATTAGCATAGAGATGATGGTACATCATCACAATCAATATCAAACATCATCACCACTATAGAAATACTAAAACAAAATCATCAGCAGTCATTTCAATAATCATCAGTATGAGAATATTGAACCTGCTATATCAGTATAGGAATACTGAAACTATCAATCATCTCATCAATCAACAATCATCAGTATGAGAATATTGAACCTAATACATCAGTATAGGAATATTGAAACTATATCAGCAATCATCTCAACAATCATCAGTGTGACAACATTGAAAACATCTCGACAATAACCAATCATCAATGTAACAACACTAAAACTATCTCAATCAAACATCTCAACAATCATCAGTGTAACAATACTGAAACTATCTCAATAATCATCAATCGTCAATGTAACAACACTGAAACTATCTCAACAATCATCAATATTACAATACAGAAGCAAACATCTCAGCAATCATCAATATGACAATACTGAAGCAAACATCTCAACAATCGCCAGTATCACAATATTGAAGTAATCATCTCAACACTCATTAGTATAACAATATTGAATATACATCTTTCCCTCTAACTATCTCAGAGCAGCATCATGGTGAGTTCTTTGGTAGATCCATCTGGGCATTTTGTCTAACTTACTAACCCTTTCGAGCCAACAAGCCTAGTTAGACAGATGGATCTTCTTGGGGACCAACACGCCCTGTCATGGATTACACACCCACTTGGATTAAACTGATCTAGCTAGAAATACTAATCCCCCTAGGATCAACAGGCCTTATCTGACTTACTAACCCTGTTGGGCCAACAAGACTAGCCAAACTTACCCTACTCTAGACTAAGCTACCACCACTGCATCCTTCTTCCATCTACCGTCACTCCCTCTTTCGAGAGAGGTCCTTTTGGACTACACCAAGCTTGTCTCGAAAGTATTCAAACTTTACACAAGCCAGAGGCTTAGTCAATACATCTACCACTTGTTCCTATGTAGGAGCATACTTGAGATTTACAGCTCCTTTCTGAGCCATATTCCAGATGAAATGATATCTAACTTCGATATTATTTGTCTTATCATGAAACGCCAGGTTTTCTATAATCTTGATACAACTCTGATTATCACAAAGGATATCAATAAATTCCATCCCTCCATCAAATAATACTACCAACATCTTTCGAAGCGATACTACTTAGCTACAGGTTGAACATGCTACAATGTATTCAGCCTCTGTTGTGCTGAGTGCAATACTGTTATGCTTTCTATTGAACCAAGAGATCATGCATAATCCTAGACTAAAGTAACATCCTGAGGTGTTTTTTCTATCTTTGGCACTTCCTGCTCAATCTGAATCTATGAACCCATGTAATCTGATCTCGCCACTAGATGCATATTTGAGACTATAATATTAAGTTCCCTTTGGATACCTCATTACATGTTTTGCTCCAATAAGGTGAATATGTTTGGGATTCACCATATATTTACTTAGGGTGTTTACAACAAAACATATATCTGGTCTTGTATTGGTTAAGTACATCAAAGAACCAATAATATGTCTATATAAAGTGGCATCAACTACTTCTGAAGAATCATCATTCAATAACTTCAAGTTTGTTGTCATCGGAGTAGTCATAGCCTTGCAATCTATCATTCCAACATTTTTAGGATTTCTACTGCATACTATTCCTTGGTTTAGGAAAATATCATCTAGATACTGTCATACTTCAATACCTAGAAAGTAATGCATCATTACAAGGTCTTTCATCAAAAAAATATGCAGCAAGCTTCTTCTTACATTCGATGATGGGATTATCTTCACATGTCAAGAATAGATCATCTACATATAATAATAATATCATAATCCCATCATCCTCAACTTTATAATAGAGGTTGGAGTTTGCTTTACTTTTGGTAAATCCCAAGCTCATTAGGAATCCATTGATTCTTCAATTCCATGCTTTGGGTGCTTGCTTTAACCCATGCAATTCCTTCTTGAGTCTACATACATGAGTTTCCTAATCATTAGTCTTAAACCCTTATGGTTGTTCGAACATATAATTAGTAGATCAAGCAAAGACCTTCTGAAAAGTCTTCCCCCGAGATTTGAATACTTAGTCGTGACCTTGGAAGAAAGCAAACACCTATTGAAGTTTACCATTGATGAGTTGCAAGCATCACTCATCAATCATGAGCATATAATTAGTAGATCAAATACATCATTAGAATATGCATTTGCAGCACAGACATATATAAGTCGTGGAAGAGGTAGGGGAGACATAATTCTAGAGGAAGAGGAATACGTTTTTCCAGAGGAGGACGCAACAACAGTCCCACGAATGTAGCTAGTATAAGACAAAATCAGAACCCAGTCAACCAAGTGGTCATAGGTTTGATAAGTCCAAAATACAATGATATTACTGCAATAAATTTGGTCATTATGCATATGAATGCAAGAAGTAGTATGACCAAGGAAGGAAAAGACAAAACCAGTCGAGTAACACTGGCATTTCATCGAGCACAATGTTGTTGGCATGTGCATCCCCAACTGAATGCATTGTTGTCCAATAAAATCCACGTGACATATGGTATTTAGATTTAGGTTGTAGCAATCATATGACTGGTAATGTAAATTTGTTTACATTGTAGATAAATGAATTCAAACTGATGTGACACTTGGAGATAATGTCCAAGTCATAGTTTTGGGAAAAGGTATTGTTGGTATTCTAACCAAACAGGGGGAGCAAAAGATTATGCCCAATGTCTATTTTGTCGAATGTCTGAAACACAATTTTTTGAGCATTGGAAAGTTGATACAAAATGGTTATAGAGTCTACACAAAGGACAATCACTATGTGATTAAAGACTTGCATCCAAGCAACTAGCTAATAGAAAAAGTACCAATGACAAGCAATCGCTTGTTTACTTTGAGGATAATTCCATACATGAAAGTAAAGACAAATATAGGAGCTACATTCAAGGAAGAAAGCAAAGAAGGAGAGAAGCATTGCGACAATCAAGAAAAGGGCTTTGCTGAAATTCAAGCAGCGTTTCAATCAGAGGTTTAGGAAGAGTCTTGGCTATGGCATTTTAGATTTGGACATATGAATTTTGTGGGTTGAAGCTACTGCACACAAAGAATATGGTGAAAGGATTCCATTGATTGAAAAACTAGAGAGAATTTGTGAAGGCTACATTTGTGGCAGGCAACATAGCCTAAGACTTTTCCGGTTGGAAAGTCATACAGAGCACGCACACCACTTGAGATTGTGCACTCTGGTATTTGTGGACAAATGCAGACATCATCCATGGTGATCCATGGGAGGTTGCAATTATTTCCTTACTTTTATTGATGACTTCACAATAAAAACATGGGTATATTTTCTAAAACATAAATATGATGCATTTGGATGTTTTCAGCAGTTCAAGGCACTCGTGGAGAAGCAAAGTGGATACAACATCAAAATCTTAAGTATAGACAAAGGCAGTGAGTATGTATTGAATGAATTCCTAAATTTTTGCAAGACCCATGGCATAGACAAGCAATTCATTGTGCGACATACACCTCAGCAAAACAGTGTCACAAAAAGAAAGAATGGAACCATTATGGAGATGACACACAACATGATGGCAATTAATCATTTACCAAATGAATACTGGGATGAAGCAGTCATAATTGTTGTATATATTATGATCGGTGTCCGACAAAGAGTGTGAAGAACAAAGTCCCTCAAGAAGCATGGACATGTATGAATCACAATGTTTCTCATTTGAAAGTTTTTGGTTGTGTCACATATGTTATGTTCCAGATGACCTAAGAAAGAAACTAGACAACAAGGGATATAAATGTATTTTTGTTGGTTACTTTGAAGACACAAAATCATACAAGTTGTATGATCCTATCACAAGGAAAGTAATCATCAATCACGATGTTTAATTTGTCGAGAATAAATCATGGGATGGAACTATCAAGAAGGATGTCAAGATTGTGTCGACTGTCGAGCATGATAACATGATGGAGGAAGTGGTTTAAACACCACATGTAAGTCAAAATGTTGTAGCACCGAGGACTCCTAGGACACCATGACATGGTTTAGCACAAGGAACTTCGACACAAGTCACAGCTCAAGATACACGGACAAGCACACCAAGAAGTCTGTAAATTCCGTCAAGCAATTCGTTGAGGTCGACATCGATAGATCCAATTAATACAAGAAGTTTGTGTGAGATATATGAAGCTTGTACACCAAATTGATTCTCTATTTTTGCATCATTTTCTCAAATAGATGATCCTCTGGCATTTGAGGAAGTTTTCGAAGATGAAGTATGGGCACAAGACATGGATGAAGAGATAGAATGCATTGTGCATAATCAAACATGGGAGTTGTTAGAAGTACCAAAAGATAAGGATGTAATTAGTGTTAAATGGATCTACAAGACCAAGCAAGATGTTGACGAGAATGTGCAAAAGCACAAAGCAAGAATAGTCGCAAGAGGGTTCACACAGCAGCCCTGCTTAGACTTCATTGAAACTTTTTCACCTAGCACATGCGTGGATACATTCATAACAGTTATGGTTGTTGTTGCACAAAAAATATGGCATGTTTATCAAATGGATGTTAAATCGACATTTTTGAATGTCTATCTGAAGGAGGAAGTTTACATGGAACAACCACAAGGCTATGAAGTTTCAGGACAAGAACACAAAGTATACATGCTAAAAAAGGCACTGCATGGTTTGAAGCAAGCTCCGAGAGCTTGGTACAGTCGAATTGATTCCTATCTCACTTAGAATGGATTTCACAAAAGTGAAAGTGAACCGGCATTGTACACCAAAGTTAATGAGCAAGGTAACATGTTAATTGTCTACCTGTATGTAGATGATTTAATATTTACAGGTGATTTCGGCATAAAGGATTTTAGAACACTCATGGAAAGCGAATTTGAAATGACTGATTTTGGGCTTATGATTTTTTTTTTGGTCATTGAAGTCCAACAGTTTGAAAGTGGTATATTTATATCACAATCCAAGTATGCAAGTGCAATTTTAAAAAGATTCAATATGTCTAATTGCAAGGTAGCCCCAACACCATTAATAATAGGTTTAAAATTGAGCAATGATAATGATGGATCAATTGTATATCCTACAATGTTTAAAAGGCTAGTTGGTAGACTTATGTATTTAACTGCGACAAGGCCAGACATCATGTATTGAGTACGTTTGATCTCAAGATTCATGGATTCACCAAAAGACTCTCATTGGTAAGCATGTAAGGGAATCATGAGGTATGTAAGTGGCACAAAGGACCTTGGTATTATGTATTCAACCTTAGAAAATTTCAAACTCTTGGTACACTGACAGTGACAATGGAGGCAACACATATGACAAGAAAATCACATATGGGTACACATCTCGTTTTGGTACAGGTTTTGTGTCATGGGATTCGAAGAAACAACACATTGTAAGCCTGTCCTTGGCAGAAGCAAAGTATGTCCCTGCTACAAGCATTGCATGTCAAGTTGTTTGGATGTGGGGAATATTAAGATACTTGTCACATAAACAACAAGAGCCAACAACCATCTACTGTGAAATCAGTTCAGCCATTTCTTTGTCAAAGAACCATGTGTTCCACAAGAGAACCAAGCACATCGACACAAGGTATCATTTCATAAGAGAATTGGTGAAGAACAAAAAGATTTATTTAGAATTTTGCAGGTTTGAAGATCAACTAGCAAACATCTTTACAAAACCATTGGCAAGGTATACGTTGGCAGTATCTGTGAAGTTTTTTAGGAATGACAAGTTTTGTTCAGTGAATTCTGCT
>LPNX010458809.1:112083-114856 GCA_001517045.1 Pseudotsuga menziesii | reverse complement strand
TACTTAAGCTATTATTCCCTCTTAAGGGATGCCCTGCCCATTCTCAAATTATGCTTTGTTCACCCATAAGCAAAACCATTTTTAAACATTTTAAGTTATTAGACTTCATCATCTAATCTGATTCTGATTGTGGCCACTCGCACCACCATGTAAAATATTTGTTATGGTTGATCATCTAATCTGATTGTGGCCACACGCACCACCATGTAAAGTATTTGGTATCAATATTTATCTTTGGCCGAAAGATCCCCTGCTATGTCGGAGGATTGTCGGATCAACTTTGGATGACAAATGCATTCCTTACATGAAGCAGGGAAACAAAAGTCTGAGGTTTCCATGAAATTAGGGAATGCTTTCTTCTTAGTGTCACCAAGCAATAAAGAAAATTAGAAAATGATAGGACGACGTTTTATTTGCGGGTTAGACGAACTTAACTGGTGTTACTACTGGAATTTATTAAGTTAATGCAAAAATAATTAATATAAACATAAAACAAATATTATTTAATAAAAAATAAAAATAAATAGTTATTATTTGTTTAACCATCTAACATTGTTTAACTAAAACTTATTTAAATTTTAATCAGAATTCATTTAAACATAACAAAATACCACTACCATTAATCTTAATAAATTCTTATTATACACTTATTACACTTAGATTAATCTTATTGATCCACTCAATATTCACCTTATATTATAGCCATTATATATTAAATATAAAAAATTAATTGTCGAAGGTTCTATGTACCAATTGATTTGATTGCGCGTATATCGCTCATCCAAATTCCAATAACAAAAGACAAATCAGAAATATATGCAATTTTTGTCTATTTGATGCATGCTTTAGTTTTTGTCCTTGGCATACTTGAGCAGTGGGTCTTTGCCGTTTATGCCTGACATGCATTCAGTTTTGTTTAATGTGGATCTTGCACTAGTAAATTTAATGTTATTGTAAAATCATCTCTTTTGAGAAAATTGGAAAATGATGGACGAGCGCAACAGGGGCCACCACGGAGGTAGGTGAATGCCAACTTTTCAGTTAGGGGAGAGAACGTGTCAAATGAATGCAAAAACAATATTCTTACCATCTTAAATAGCGTATACCTTGGTTGCTTTGGCCATGAAGATATATATTATTATAGTCATAAGTAAAGTGGTTAGTGAATGTTGATAGGCACAACCAACCATTTGGTTTTATAAAGATAATTGGTTGTTAAACAAAGACTAAAATATATAATTAGGCCATAAACTTATATATATCTTAGAATTTTGGGGTAGACTACCATCAATGTTTTTTCATCTATGGTCAAGAATGCTACAAGTGTGCTATAGAGATTGATTCTATGGGCATCGTCCGAAATGTATAAATAATAACAATTATAAACTTCATTTGGCAATTGGTAGTCCAGTTAATGTGCAACATGCTTAGTCAAACTCCATTTGGAAGCTAAGAGTGGAGATAACTAAGAGTTTGTTATATTAACTACAATAAATTTATATTAACTTTTAAATTAACTATAAGATACAACTATTAGGTTAACTACAATGATTATACAACTATGAGTTTAACTTTAACTATGAACTTAACAATCACAAATTAAGTGGTTATATTAGATTAACTCTTAGATACAAGTAATTGACACATTAGGAAAAACACACTATCAATGTGTCAAATATATATATTAATCTTATTATCCTTGCCGCATGAAAGTTATTATGCAATCAATAAGTGGTTGACTCTATAGTAGCTAGCTTTGACTTAAATTATTTTTCACATTTAATAATGTTAAATTTTATAATTTATTTTTTATATTTTTTAAAATTTATTTATCTAATATAGTTCAATTCTTATTTTACAATTATTATAATACAATTGAAAATGACAATTTAATTTATTTATTTATTTTTAAAAAAAAATTAAATTTATTTATCTAATATATTATTGATCCAATTTTTATTTTGTAATACTTACAATACAATTGAAAATAAGAATTTAATCAATTAATGTATTGTAAATTAACATATAACACATGTCCAAAAGTCTATAATTTATCAACATCATTATGTTTAAGAAATGTAAGTGAATAATTAAATACGGGGGCAGTGCAAGCTAATGAGGGTCACTTTTGGCACGTCAGATGCAATAAAAAACTGAAAAATCAGTAATCCCTCAACTTAATTGCTTTTTTTGAGATACTTACACAAAATATCTTGCTTTGAGTAAAAAAGATTAAATGTAGGAAATTGAATCACGTTTCCAAATATATAAGGTTTATGTATTGAAATTTTTTATAACTATGTCAAATTTCATTTTTTCTAACAGTCACTTTTTTTTTAAGGCAGATCACAAGGTATATGTTTTTGTGGGTGCAGCCTTTGAGGTCCTAAATGATGCTTTTGGGATACAAAACTTTGCAGGCATGTAGAGAACATATAACACTAGTGCAACACTATTTTTCTAAAATAAAATTAGTAATTAGTAATTTTTTTTATAATTATCTAAGTGATCATTCCTCGAAAATGGTACATCTTTTGTGGGTGCAGCCTTTGAAGGTCTTAATGAAATATTCATGAAATGGGTTTTTTATAGAATGTAGAGGTCAATGTTTTCTAGTGCACCATATAATTGTTTAATTGTTTTTTAAAACGATTATAGATTGAAAAAGTTATGGAAATAACACTAACGACTTGTATTTTGAGTTAAGGAGTTAAGACACAAAGAAATTGAAAACAAATAGGAAAATATAACATTTTTTTATAAAAAATACATA
>LPNX010458809.1:37083-107083 GCA_001517045.1 Pseudotsuga menziesii | reverse complement strand
GTGCACCAACCCTATTAATTGTGCTTAAACATATCGCGTGCGTGTTTTACTTATACAAATCGCGTACGCGTTTTTACTCTTTATAACGCGTGCACGTTTTAGGACTGTAAAAACAGTGGATTGTTTTTGTCCGAGAGCAACTTCACTTTGTTTTTATGAAAATCCGATTACCACGCTTTTTTTTTCAAGAGCACGAACCTGCCTGTGGAAATACTCACAATACACATTCTCCATCATTCTTTTTGTTATGCAGGTGCAGCATTGAGGACATCTTTCATGGTTGAGGAGCACACAGGATAATATATCAAGCTTCAATGTCATTTCATGGTGATGGTGGATATACACAATTGTACAAGAGAATTAGCTTGAGGAACAATTTATGATTTAACTTTCATTTGCTTATTATTCAAGAGAACCAAAGGTAAATTTTCCCATTCATTATTGTTTTGATGGGAAATATGAACAATTGAGAAGGAAGATTGAAGCACCTTGAAGGATCAATAGTTCTAAAGCAAGTTAAAGGTTTGAAAGCTTGTAATTGCGGAGCGATTTATCCAGTTGGTGTGCATGTAGTGAGTTCATTGAAACCTTGAAATACATTGTATTGCACTTATATTTATTAAATTACATGTGCAAGAACTTTGACTTTAGTGTGCATGTAGTGAGATCATTGAAACCTTTAAATATAATAGTTTTTTCTTTTGACATAGTGCATTCAGAAGTAATAGATAATCCACACAAATCAATACATTAGATTGACACAAGAACATGTGGAAACCAAAGAACAAATTCAAAGTGAAATGTATCATTCATTTATAATTGAAATGTCAATGTACATGTCTCCAAAAGTATCCAAAAGTACATATATATCCAAAAGTAACCAGAAGTACATGTGTCTCCACAACTATCCAAGACTATCCAAGCCACATGTACATGTATCCAAAACTATCCAAGCCACATGTACATGTAAGTGAAATGTCAATGCACATGTCTCCAAAAGTACATGTATCCAAAACTGTCCAAGCCACATGTACATGTATCGAAATGTACATATCCCTTAAGACACATCAAAACTCAAGATTCCTCTTGTTCTTTCTCGAGGTTGATCCTGTAGGCACAACTGTAGGACCAGTGTGAATCTCTGGATCCTGCAAATTAAATATCAATTGTTAAATTCAACTAACTATGTACTAATAGATTAGCTCAATAAAATACCATATCTAAATTAACTCAACAATTATCAAAATGTTAATGGACATTGCATGAAACAATTGGTCATTAATGGACATCTCACCTTAGTGAGAGACTGTGACAAAGGGGATTGTGTTCCTTGTGTAGCAGATGGAGCTGTTGGTTGAACATCAAGGATGGTCGCATCCATGGTCGAACCCGAGGGGGCAGGAACTGGTGGTGGTGGTGGTGGATACAATCACCAAATGTTGAAATAGTTAAACATGTGCATGAATAAACAATAGACAACAATAACACACTATGTCTAGATCATGTTCAAATAGTTGTACCTATGTGTGGCTTGTTGTTATTGCAGATACCACATTGACTGTTGCATCAATAACTCCTGCTGCTGGTGGCTACAATCACCAAATGTTGAAATAGTTAGACATGCATGAATAAACATACGCCAACAATAATAAACTATGTAACGATCATGTTGAAATAGTTGTACCTCTGTGTGACTTGTTTCCATTGTAGATGCAGCACTGACTGCTGCATCAACCATCCCTGCAAGGTTTTCAATAGTAAACTATGGCTCCTGATGCAGTAAACATGCAAATCAAACATTAACAAAACATTTTATGCACTGGATTTCAAGTTAACCAATAAATATCATCGAAGGATATACATTACCATGGTATCAGTAGCTCCATGGTCATGGACAACTGGACTCTTGCTAGGAGTAGGCCACCTCATATACACATGACCCTTGTTCACATATGGCCTATGAGGAGATACAACTCCAGGAAATGGTCCAGGTGTTTCGGTTCGTGCCTATAGTCAACAAGAGTTCATGTAGTTAGACATGCATGATTCAACAAACATACATGCATTTAAAAAATGACATTTTTTAAATGTTTAAAATGTTTACCTCCATCACTACTTTCCCCTGTGAAGGATCTGGCATCTGCCAGTTAAATAATTGTAAATATTAGACCTTAGATAGCATTAGTGAACTAACATGTACAATGTGTGGAAATTAACAAATTAATAAGTATTAAAAAACTGACATTTTAAAAATATTTACCTCGGTGTGAGATACGACAATCGGTTCGATATGAATCTCTCCACCAACCAAGGGATCAGTGGATGGAATGTCATGCCCAAATATTTCCTCGGTCGATACGACCATGGATTCTACCTCCATCACTACTTTCCCCCGTGAAGGATCTGGCATCTGCAAGTTTAATCATTGTAAATATTAGACAGTAGATAGAATTAGTGAACTAACATGTACATTATGTGGAAATTAACAAATTAACAAGTATTAAAAAACTGAAATTTTAAAATGTTTACCTTGGTGTGAGATACGGCAATGGGTGCTATAGGAATCTCTCCACCAACCAAGGGATCAGTGGATGGAATGTCATGCCCCTCTGTAGAGTGTGGAAAATGGAACTCTGGGGCATCGCTGCTGGCATAAAGCATCAACTGCAAGTTCACAAAATTAATATATTATCTCAAACTATACATATCTGTACAAAGAGGAAAATAAATGAATAATTTATTACAATTAACCATATACATACATCACTCAAAAACCCACTGAAGGCAACATCTGACGAAATACCATAGCAGGGACGACCACATGATGTGCACTCATGAGGCTCAAAAGTAGGCTGGGAATGTGCTGATGGTGTTGCACTAGTAGATGGTCCTACACTAGATGGGGGTACTACACCAGTGGGTGGTACTGCACTAGAAGATGGTCCTACACCATGACGACCTGGTTTATGTACCACACCAGGGACATATGTCCCTTCCTCACCCATATGTTGAACCATAGTGCTATGGTGTTATACCAAAATCCTGTCACCACCATGTGATAAGACCTTTGACTTACATATTTTCCCTTAAATCCCAGCACTTGGAGAGAAAACCCATGTTGATTGTCAATCTTTCATAAAAAGACTCGGCACCGTGTTTTCCTAGTTAGCCATATGCGGTGCCACCGCCTGAATCTAGTGAGCAAGGAGCGGTTCTGCCTCAAAATCGCCTGTCAGTAGCTTCATCTACGCGGTGCCAGGAGGCCCTGTTCCGGACTTTGTATTTTGATTTTTGTGTGTTTTTGTCTTATTCTACAGTCGCATTGATTGTTATATTCTTTCTTCATTCAAAGAGAGTTTATGTTTTTTGCATTGGAGTTTACATTATTTCCTTTGCTTGAAACCTCTTGCTCTTTTCTGTAGATATTATTCATTGGAATCAGAAATATACATTTCATTTTCTTGGGTATGCTTTGGTTTTTTTTTGACTTGCAATGCGTTAGTGATCCATGTTGTTTCGAGTCTTTCTTTGCTTAGGGCGATTCTTGTTTCCTTTTGCATGCTAATTTTTTCAATGCTTGGTAGGAAAGATTGGTTCTTCGTTTCCTTGTCTATTTCAAAGAGAAGTTTTAGTTTTCTCTCTCTTTTGCTTTATTCGCAAGTTTGTTGAACAATTTTCTTCTTGTTTTGTGCATGATTGTTTGAAATTCTAGATCTTACTTTCATTGAGAAGAAACATATATTTTCAACTTTGCGTGCATTACAGTTAGATTTGTTTGGAAACGTTAGTGAAATCATCTTTCCATTAAGTTTTTATGGATCTTTTTCAAGCATGAAAAGATAGCAAACATTTTTGGTTTATTTCTGTTTGATGTTCTCTAGATCTCTTTTTATTTGCTTTGAAGATTGTTTGGGGTGCATTGATATTTCACTTTTCGTTTGGAAAGGTAGAATCGCATTCGCATTTGGATGTGCATTTTTTGGAAGAAAAGTAAATCTCTCTTCCTCTCTTAGTTATAATTTCATTGAAGAGTAAAACTTGCATTATCATATAGATCAATGTGCATCTTCTTTAATTTCAAGTTTTCACTCCATGGTTCCACTTAAATGCACAAGATAAAATTAACGGTAGTACTAGGTTAAAACTTTTAGCAATTTGAGTGATAAGTTAGAGACGTTTTCGGGCGTCGTTAAGCGTAGGAGCTGTTGTTACTTGTTCGCATTACATCTCGAGACTTGTGCGATTCTTCCACGTACCGTTGGTATATCGAACGACCTTTCACGTACCCTTGAGGTATATAGAAAGGTACTCCACATACTCGATTGTATATAGGAAGGCCCCTTGTGAACGGTTATTTATTAAACAAAACTACTACCGATTTGAGCTCCCACGTACCTAGTGTATATCGAGAGACCCTTTTATGAATCCTCAAACCATATGAGTTATCCTTTTGGTTCTATCCTGTGAGGTTCCTGCCTCTTATCCACTCCTTTCACATGTTTGCTTGTTGCTTTTAGTTTGAGTAGTACTTGCTTGTGCATGGTAGTTAGGGGGTTATTAGAGAGTTTAGAGATGGCATCCTCATCTGGGACTACCACTCAAGAGGTCTGTTTCCAAGGTGTACCTTTTGTATTCCCTCCAAGTGAAGGTATTGGTCCTCCCTTTATTGCCACTCTAAATATTCCTGGGTTAACTATAGGATTATTGGCCTGGATGTTTAATCCGGTAATTCCTGTTACACCTAATGTCTCAAATTTCACCTCTCCTCCGGGAGAGGATCGACCTCAACCTAATACTGCTCCTTCTTTGCCGATTATGGCTTCATCCCTTTCTCCTTCTTCGCTTGACCAAATCTCTATGGTTAGTAGTCATGTGGATAAGAAGAAGAAGAAAGGGAAGGGTAAAAAGAAGAACGATAAGAAAGAGAAAAAGCAGCAACCATCTGCTCTTGATGGTGCTCGTTCTAAAAGAACACTTGGAAAACCCAAGTTCCCTTGTAAGCTTTGCAAGGAGGGGCACCTTCTTAAGGAGTGTCCCGGTCTCTCCCATGTACAAGAAGAGTGGTCTAAAAGATACAAACTGTCTGTGTCATCAACCTCTGATCATCATGTTAACAATACTCCCTCAACCAATGACCCATTGGTAAAAGGTTGTAAGGGTAAAGTCTTGTATCCTTGTTTGATATGCAAGGCTATGCATCGTACTTTTCTTTGTCCAAGCATGGATGAAGCTTCTCGTTGGTTGGAAAATATTACTGATCATCAACAGGTGATTCCAACAAGTGATAGTAAGTTATCCCTCGATTCCTCGCTAGTTGACCAAGTGATCAATTCAGTTTCATCTATAATTGATCCCACTCTTCCTTCGGAGAGTGAAGTGGTTGAGTCGATGTCATTTCCACCCAATCCCACTCTTTCATCAGAGAGTGTTAATACTGAAGTAGTCGCTTTGACCAAATATTTGTCTTGTTCTTCTCTTCTAGTAGAGAATGAACGGAAACCTGTTGAAGTTTTTATGCTTCGTTCTGATTGTTCTCGACAAGAAGAAATTTTGTCTATTTCGACAGAACCCTCTCCAAGTATTGAGGTTATTTCCTTTGACTGGAGTAACCTAACAGAGTCTTGTCTTCATTCAAGTGTTCCTTTCCAGATAGTTGTGAATGTTACTACTAGGCGGATACTTCACACTATTTTTGACGAAGGGGCTTCTGTTAGTATTCTATCCTCAACTGCTTGGCAAGCTTTAGGTTCACCTCAGCTTGTGCCAGCCATCGATTAGATATTGGCTTTTAATCGAAGACCTACTGCACTTTTAGGGACCCTTCCTTATTTACCTATTACATTGGGAGGGAAAAATGTCTGTATTGATGTTATGGTGGTCCAAGGTCCTTTAGATTTTAATCTACTCCTTAGACGTGATTATATTTATGCCATGAAGGCTGTTGTGTCCACACTCTTTAGAGTTATGCATTTTCCCCATGATGGGATGACTATGACCATTGATCAGCTTTCCTTTGTTACACCTTACCATCGTGTGACTCCTAGTAATCAGACTGCCCTAAATGTGCCACATGTTCTTGTGGTTCCTTCCCCTTCTTCTAGTTAGCTTCTTCCCATCATAGCTAAAATGGGGGGCATGGCTCTAGTCTATGGACATCATAATGGAGCTAAGCCACTAGCTTTTATGTAATGGGGGAAACCTACAACCTTTGGATATCATGTTGGGTAGGAGTAGGTTGTAGAGCATAGTTTACTTTTGGTTTCAAGCTCGTTAAAAAATAAAACCACTCCAATAGTTTACCTTTTGGTTTCAAGCTTGCATAAAAATGAAACCATGTGGCGAGTATAGTTCCCATTCTATATCAAGCTCGTTAAAAAATGAAACATATGCCTTTGAGCAAAGTTCCCATTCTATGTCAAGCTCGTTAAAAAATGAAATGGATCTCCTCAAGCATAGTTTACCTTTTGGTTTCAAGCTTGCATAAAAATGAAATCATTCCTGAGCATAGTTCATTTTCTATTTCGAGCTCGTTAAAAAATGAAGTAGGTTTCCTTAAGCATAGTTTACCTTTTGGTTTCAAGCTTGCATAAAAATGAAACCATGTTCTAAGCATAGTTTACCTTTTGGTTTCAAGCTTGCATAAAAATGAAACCATGTTCCAAGCAAAGTTACCTTCTATTTCAAGCTTGTGTAAAAATGAAACAGATCCCCTTCCCTTGATTCGAGTCTTCCCTTTAGTGTTAGAACTTGAACCTTCTTTTCACCTGCCCGATTCTCATTCTTCCTACCCCCCCGGTGAACATTTTCACATTAGTAACCAGTTTTTTAGGTTGAATATGGAAGAAGAATTGTCAAACGAAACGAAGCTTGGGGGGCATGTCAAGCCCCTAGAAACCATGTTAGTGGTAGGCTTCGCTAGAAATCATGCTGGGGGAAATATTCCAACCTCTGTATATCATGTTAATGGGATTTTTCAAGCATAGTTTACCCATTGGTTTCAAGCTTGCGTAAAAATGAAACCAATCCCTGAGCATTCTTTCAACTAATATTCGAGCTCGTTAAAAACAGTAAGATGGTGTTGAGCTTACTTTTCATTTTCCGTGCTCTGGTTAAAACATGAAAAGTAGTTTGAGCTTAGTTTGTTACTTTTTCATGCTCTGGATTCAAAAATGAAAAAGGTTAATGGAGTCCTCTTTAAACTCTTTTTAGGCTCCCTAAATACGAAAAGATAGTCAAGCGATATTGTCTTCTTCACGCTCGTTAAAGCATTTGAAGAGTCATCTCTCCGACGGTAGGTTATCTCTTTTTTGGTTCAGATAGACTATTTATGAAAAAGGAACACTCCAACCAATCATGACTGGAAGAGTTCTCTAAGGTATTATTTTACACTTTTTCGGGCCTTAGAGACTAAATCATACGAAAAAGGACCTCTCTGGAGTCTTCTTCCGTAATCGTTCAGACTCTCTAAACATGAACGATACCGAGTTTTCTTTCATTGGAATCGTTAAATTAAACATTGAGAGACCCGTTTTGGGAACGAACCCCTCCTCTCTCAGGTTTGTAAAACATATGAGTCTGGACTTGTCTTCAGACAAGCTATACTGAGTGTTTGTTACCCTCTTTGAACTCGTAAAACCAAAAAGAGGCACTCATCGATCATGATGGGGGAAATGGGAAGGGAATCATTTTGCAAATAAATGGCAGTAGTTTGTTGTTACCTTTGAACATGGCACTTGTCTACATATCATGTCAGTCAATTGGGTATTTAGCTGATCTCCATGATGATCCACTTTCTTGAGTCATGCCACTCCTTTGAGTCTTTCAAAAGAATGCATTGTCCACTGTCGCATTGTGTGTCTGTCTCGTATAGTCATGCTGCCAAGTCTTGTGTCGTGTTGTCCGATGTTCAAAGGGAAGTTGAATAAGTTTACCTCTGCAGTCAAAATAGTCTCTGTGTCAGTACTTTTGATTCAGTCCTATGGTTACTACATTCACATCATTCCAGAACTATGCTCCAAGTTTCGTGTCGTCGATGTGGGACTCACCATGGCCGTCCTTCAACAAGACTATTCCCGTCGCCATTAGCTCATCATCCAGGAAATAGTCTTAGAAACAAAAACTTAGTACCTTGAGATCTGTATGCCTTAATGACAGATTCTCTCGCTCTCGACATAGGTTCACATCATTGGCCTTTGATCGATGGAATCGACTGGGTGTTTGACATCAGGACATCTATTCACACTCAGTGGATTGTACTAGGGTACCTTGGGAATCATTGACATCAATGGTGATCTCCCTCGCACTTGTTAACGGTTCACATCATTGGCCGGTAATCAAGTGGTTTCTACCATGTTCGACTTCAGATCATTGTAATAACATGGATATAATCGTACTTTATGGAAGACTAGACGAAGACCCTGGGTATTTGTTTAAAGCGCTCATTGCTTTTCCCCAGGTTGCGATGGAGTTTTGTATATCCGACATGGATCCACATTTGTATGGTCGTGGCTATGCTCAAATTTGCATCTGGCTGACATAGATCTTCATTGTATGTCTGGTAGCTATGTCCAAGTTTGAGTCCTCTATCACATGGATCTACGCTGTATTCTAGTAGCCATGCTTGTTTATTCCTCCCATGGATCTGCCTTGTATTGGTCTGCAGCCATGAGTTGGTTACTTGTGTCTATGAGTCAAAAATATTGATGTACTACAGATTCCTACATGACTACATGCTCCGATCGAGCCGACATTTTCACCTTTTAGCGACAACTTGTTCTCTCAAAGCTCTTGTTTATCATATCCCTCTAAGACTCATGCTTTTGGGGGCATCTTGTTATACCAAAATCCTATCACCACCATGTGATAAGACCTTTGACTTACATATTTGCCCTTAAATACCAGCACTTGGAGAGAAAACCCATGTTGATTGTCAATCTTTCATAAAAAGACTCAACACCGCGCTTTCCTCGTTATCCATGAATGGCACCTTGCTCACACCGCCTGTACCTTGTTTTCCATAAGTGGTGCCACCGCTTATAGCCTTTAGCCCATAAGTGTTTTTAACCTGAACCGCTCTATCATAAGAGGCAAAAGGCGGTACCCTTTGTAAAATGGAAAAAAAAAAGAGGTTTCCTGAGGCTTCTAAATCATGAACCTCGTGTCCTCTCTTATCCCTAACATTGTGGGTCAGTTGACCTCGAGATCCTCCATTATAGGATCTTAGAGGCCACCTCATCCACAAATCTCTCAACCATTCCTATCCATTGAGCCTTATAAATATAAGCTCATGTCTATGGTTTAGGGAGAGAAATATAGAGATATTGTTATGCTGTTGGATTGACCACTTGGCCCAAGCCATTGGAGAGCATAGAGAGCAAGGTTGGAGCTTATGGGGATGAAGTGTTGGATTCATGGAGATGCATGTCAACACTAAGGATTAATTGGTTGTAAACTTCTCCATTTTATTTTAATGCAAAGCTGATTTCCGTCCCACATTTTTGTTGTTGTTTGATTTCACATGTAAATGTTGTTGGATTCCTTAGTCACTAACATGGATTAATAGATTATGTTCTGGTAGCTTTGATGTGTTTGCGTGTTTAATTTGATTACATGTACACAGGTTTACTGTCAAAGCAGGCATTCCAAGTATCTACAATATCCAAGGAGGGTCTTCATCCTTTGTCGTTCATTTGTTCTGGATCTGAACCATTCATACCAGAGGAACAACTTCTGTCCGTAGAAGGTGAAATATTCCTGCTTACGCATGGACAGAATCGTACTACACTAGTAGATGGTGCTGATGGTGCTGCACTAGTAGATGGTCTTGCACTAGATGGGGGTACTACACTAGTGGGTGGTACTGCACTAGAAGATGGTCCTACACCATGACAACATGGTGTATGTACCACACCAGGGACATATGTCCCTTCCTCACCCATATGTTGAACCATAGTGCTATGACGAACAACTGCCCATGCCAAACTCAAATATGCATCACATGTGTATGGAATAACATGATGTACAAGTGGGACATTTGGCCCAGGCAACTGCCTGTAAGGTGTAGGGATAGGACGATCAACGTCTCGAAGCCTGGCATTGGGTCAGTTTTGGGGCATCCCCCCACCAATCCCATGAAACGAAAATATATCAAAATAGTTTACGTGTTTACCCAACACAAACTCTGCATACATATTCCAAAGTAAATATAGGGGGATTTCCCTATTGTTGTGTGGTGGCATATCAAAAACCATATACCATCTGTCCATCCAGTTATCAACAAATGGCTGATATGTGCACCACTCGATAGAGATATGTGGCCTATTTTCATTTGGGATTTCTCCCATGCGAGGGTCCCTAAACAATGAAAATATATTCTCTTTCGTAATTTTCAACTTTTTTATTGCATTGTAGCCAAGCCTATCAGCGTACTCTTGTATTTTTCTTTCTCTATATGATGTAATATCATATAGTATGTTGCTTGACAATGTAATAGTCTCAACAACTGCATCCAAAGTGGATGCAAGTGAACGTCAAATCCTATCACCACCACTAAAAGTAGTACTGAGTCCTCTCAGCTGGGCAAGCTCAATCAGTATTTCAGCATTTGTGTCCATAGCCACAACTGCAATAAAAAAATCAATAAGGAAATCATTAGAAACATATACATCGTATATAATGACATCTCTTCAAAATTTAAAATTTAAAATGTAAATTAAATCAAACTCAAGTAAGCAATTTAATGGCATTCACTTACATACATTTAAAACTTAAAATTAAACATTTAACAATTAAATAATGAGTTTTGTTCAACTTCTTTCTAGAAGTTAAGGCACTTCCTCACCCTCATTGGTGACTTTTCCATGCACACTTGGGTTTAAACTTCTTTGAATTTAGGAGTGCTATTTTGACATGTTTTGGCCCTTACGTCCCTTGGATATGTAAAAGAAAGGGGCAAGGGACTATTAGGACATGTGAGGCAAGAAAAGGGGTGATACAAGGCTTCCACCATATCCTCTAAATATAATTGACTCAATCATTGTTGGGAACACTCTCACGACGCACTCTAGGTAGTTCATGGGTGTTCACCATTTCCATTGTTGTATAAACATGGAAACCAACCAAAAGTTACATGGAAAAATAGAGAATTTGTGGACTGGACTACAATTGGTTGTAGATGAGCTTAGAGACTCGACATGTAGAAATATATTACCCATTGTTTTTGCTATTTTAAAAAATTGTTGATAAACCTAGTGATGCAGGGGCATAAACTGTTTGAGTAAAGTCATTTATGTCTTTGCTAGATCAAGGGATCTTAGGGAGACCTAGGGTCTCACATGTTTCTAATTTTCTTTATTATGTTTATAGGATAAAAGAAGTAGAATTCGTGTTCTTGTGTTTGCTAACATGGGTAGGCTTACACCTTGTGCCTTATTCTGTATTTTTATGTTAGTTCTACTTGGTGTGTAATATCTAGGGCTTCTGTTGTAATTGGAACATAATTTATCTTGTCCATTACTCTCTCTTGCATATTGTGGAGAATTATGAAATATGTGTTGTTTAGAACCCTACTCAGTAGTAATTTTGTGTCTCTCTTTTAGTATTTTTGTTCCTTTTTGTTTATGCCTCTCAATCTCATTATGATGTGGGATTTCTATCTTTCTTTGTCTTTAATTTGAATGTAGATATATATTGTTTTTTTAATTGTTAAAACCCTTGGCTTATAATTTTAGCCTCCTTCCACACACACTCTATACTTGTGTTTGTTTTATATATTTCTAGCCTTTTGGAACATTGAATATCTATTAGACATGATGTTTTTGTTTCTTATAGCCTCTTTTAGTTTGATCTGTGAAAAATACGTTACTTGTACCCATCATACATTAGCTTGGGAGTTGTTGGGTTGATTATTCTATTAAAAAACAATATTCTAGGTTTAAAATTGACAAAAAAGAATGCTTTGGGTGATTGAATTACCTAGTAAGATGATAATTCACTGGTGGAATCTCCTCCCCTCCTACTAAATCAGCTCCTCCAAGAATCCCAAGCACCCAATTTGCTCCAAAATGCTCCAAATCGCTGCCGGTTTCACGTTCCTGATAGGTAGAATAGGCCACGGGTTTCAGGCTTGTCTATATAAATTAATTTTAGTTTTCCAAATCGCGTACGCATTTTGTAGTTATATAACGTGTATGTGATATGGTTTCCTATCCTACATGTTCCATGACATGTCAGGCTCGGGTTGAACCATAGCAAGTACTATGTAGCAAAAACACGTTGTATTTTTTTGGTAATGTGATCGTGTTTTTGAAAACTAGGATTGCATCTAAAAGGTCCCTCATCTTCTTGCACTGACCCATACACTTTATACTAAATTAGATGAAAAAGTTACTTATACTATTATCATTTAGTGTAAATATAACTATATATTTTCATGTGCTTAATGCAATGCACCCATGTGTGAAGAAGAACCGTTTTTCTTAGGTTTAAAAGGATGTTATATAACAAGATGTGATATAATATTTAAAAAAAACACTTTATTTTAGGTTATGAAAATTATTGTGAAATTGTGGGTTTGCTATTTTGTTTTATTATTATTAGATATTTATATAATATTATTTATTCTTTTTATATAGATAATAAACATAATTTTACATGGTAATAATAAATAATTCTTAAGAGGTTTACAATTAGTATGTTTAAATTTCACTAATACATAGTAAACATTATAAATCTTAAATACATATTATTACTTTTGAAATGAGATGTTCCATTTTGAAATCTGCTTGAACTCATTACAAAATTTCTTCATCCATAATCATATCTATGGATAACTGAATTAATTGTTTTGTATGACTAGCCAAAGATGCTCAACACCAATGAAACTCTAACCAATTGATAAAGCATGTCATTTTCAACTTCTAGCCTTTTTTAGTTGAATGCCTCGGTAGGTCAAATCTGTAATATTTATGCATACTTAATTTTTTGAGCTTCAATTTAGTTAGCAACTCTATTGTTCAACTAAGATATGGCTACTTGATTATTAGGTAGGAGTCTCTCATTCCTCCTCAATGCATGTTGCATGTTCATTGACCCATGTTTCTCATCTTTTTCAATGTTTGAGGATTTAATTAAATAGACATGAGGAGAGCTATGATCCTTGAAATATGGATCACATATTTGAAAAAAGCTACCTAGGAACGCTGACACCACCACAACCAAGCACATTCTTAGATGAAAGTGTTTAAACAAATACCTTGATCTCCCACCTATGTCTACATGGATCCTATTATACCATGTATTGATGAGCTTGCTCTGCCATAGTGCAAGTCATTAGTGTGGGTGCATGAGGTCTATGGTGAGTAAATACATATCACATCGACATGTAATAGCGTCACAACTTGTCTTGGATTTAAACCTTCATATCTTAACTAAGTTTTTCTCTTATTTATGACTTAAAACTAAAGGAATATGGAATATGTGATAAATAAGTAATCCCATCTTTTGCTATTATTGTTATAGTGTTGTTATAACACTTAAAAGAATAGAATTGTTCACATGAAAGTATTATATCAAGTCAAATCTCTTTATTACCCATTGATTTCTAAAATGATCTTGACTAGAAAGCAATATTTAGGAATTTAAGGAAATTGGGGTCATCGCTCTGAGGGAATGCTCTGCTAGGGTTTGTAACCAGTCATAACCCTGTTCTGCTTTCAAACCTATCGGCCTTTCATCCTCTGAAATGATCCTGCCGACAGTCCTTTTGGCTCTGACTAGCTCCATGATGAATGCATTGGGGGGGGCGCCAGGCCCCTCCCAGTCTCTTACCACTCCAATCTGCCCCGAGGATCTCATGGGACCCAGATACACAGTGAAAATTGGTTCAGAAGAAATACCCATTCTGATGGAAGACAAAAAGCTTGCTGACAAGTCCACCTTCAACACTAGTATGAAAAACAAGGAAAATACTTCTCGGAAGAAGAAATCATGCATCCCTTACACGGTTGAGTGCCCCTGCTTATCTCTCCCAGTGGAACGGATAAACGCGAGAGCCCAAAGAATGAAAGATCATGCTCTAATCGGTAAATTCATGGGGTTCTCGCCAACTAAGCAAGCTCTCTGTGGATGTATTACAGCAAAATGGAAACCCAAATCTCATTTTGATCTTCAGTTAGGCTCCAAAGGTTTCTTTACAATCATCTTTCATCACCTAGAAGATAAAGCTAGTGTGGAAGAAGGTGACCCTTACTTCTTCAATTCTGTCAGGTTATACCTTAGGAACTGGGTTGAATGCTTCTGCCCAAAGAAAGAGGACTTCTCTTGGGCCCCTATTTGGATTTGCATGTTCTCCCTGCCTCAAGAATATTGGGACAAGTCTACCCTACAGGAGATTGGCAATACACTTGGAACTTTTGTACGATCGGCAAATCAAACAAGAATGAATAAATACACCTCTTACACCAGATTTTGTGTCTTCATGCACATTGCTCAGCCCCTCCCAGATGCGATCTATCTCTCCCATGAATATAGTGATTGGATCTAGCCGCATTACTAAGAACATATCCTGTTCAGATGTTGGAAATGCCACGAACATGGATATCTATTTAGAGACTGTCCTTTGAATAAAGATCAAGAGAATCACAAACATCCTACCACTGATGAGCAAGGGTTTCAACAATCAGCCAGAAAAAAGCGGAATCACAGAAGACTGATCCCAGAAAAGATTCCGGATCAACCTCCATCTACCATCAATAGCTTCCAAGTGTTGGAGGAAAAGAACACTGAACAGAAAAAGAATATTGACGATCAAGCTCTGATGCAAGATGAACCAGAGCAACTACATACTTCAAAAAAACCTAATACTACTATCCTGCAGCATCCAAAGCAATCCTCAGGTAAATCTCCAGAAAATCTTAATGATATTCATGGCAATACCCATTTTGATCACCAAATTCCAGATCAAAACTATGAAGTTCTTGAGGAAGATGAAATGAAGGATGCAATTCCTGAAGGTCTTGATCTACTTGGCCTTGAAGATGCTTGCACCATAAAATATTTCAAGTCTATCCCTCCCAAGCAGATCCAGCTTCTTCATAAAGCTCTCGTCAAAGCTAAAGCACAACTTGGAGTGGCTACCTCTGGTCAAAAAGAGAAACAAAAAGCCCAGAAAGATCCTAAAAAAAAGGGACGCAAATATGCTCATCAAAGAATTAACCGTCTGGGTACTACGCTGGTCGATTCATGCCAATATGCCCAGTTAACAGAATTCTTCACTACCCCCCCATCTGTTAATCAATGAAGCTCCTCTCATGGAATGTTAGAGGTCTCAATGGTCGCTCTAAACAACGAATGCTTAAAATGAAGATTCAAAAATATCCTCCCTTCGTCCTTTTTCTTCAGGAAACTAAATTCCCCAGTGAAACAACTGCTTCTATTTTGGCTCGGATCTGAAAGAATTGCCTCACTCTGGAAATTGATGCCCAATGTGCCTCTCGGGGCCTCTCAATCAGTTGGAATCCTCTTTTCATTTCTCTAGAGGATGCCCTTTCCTCTCGTCATTCTCTTTCTGCCTCCTTCCACATTCTCGGTACCATCATCAGGGGCTTCTTAATGAACGTGTATGGCTCGCAGATGGAGGACTCCATGAATAATCTATTAAATTAGATTTCCTAGTTCCATAGTATTCATAATGAGTCTCCTCTAATCATTGGAGGGGATTTCAACATGATATCCAATCTGGAGGAGAAGAAAGGAGGTCTTCAAATCCTCTCTGCTGAAGATGAAGCCTTCAAAACCATGATTAGCTCCTGTGAATTGGTGGACATTAAATCCTCCTCTGGTTTCTTCACCTGAAACAACCGAAGAGGCGAGGTGCACCAAATTGAAAAACGGTTGGATCGCTTCCTTGTTTCGGAACCCATGCTCACCCTTGGAGGGCTTCTTGATGCTTCTGTTCTTCCCACTACTGGATCAAATCACTGGCCCATCGCCCTCTCCTGGCACAGTCAAGGCACTTCCCTCCACAAACCATTCAGGTTTGAAAATTTTTGGCTCTCCCATCCCACTTTTATGGACTATGTCAGCTCTTGGTGGAACGAGATGTCTATCTTTGGCCGCTCCAAAATGGCCATTATGCAACAAAAACTCAAAAAAACTTCGTGGTCACTTCAGAACTTGGAATAATACCACCTTCGACGACATTTTCAAAGATAAAGCAATCCTTCAAGAAAAATTAGCCGCTATCTAGATCCATGCCATGGATCACGGCTTCACCTCGGAAACCAAACTTTGGGAAAGGGATCTTATTCATCAACTCAATAAGAGATGTGATCAAGAAGCCATCTTCTGGGATCAGAAATCCAGGGTCAAATGGCTTAAAGAGGGTGAGAGAAACCGCTTCTTCCACAAATCTACCATTCAACACAGAATGAGGAACAGAATAAGCAAGATCCACACGGATTCAGGAGAAAATTTGGAGGAACAACACGAAATATCTAAAGAATTGACTAGGAACTTTAGTCATCTCCTCAAGTAACCAATCCATGCTCGTCATGAAGCGATTCACAAGGTTACCCAGCACACCCCCCCTCTTATCAATAATGAACACAACCAATCACTCATTCAACCCATAACCATGCAAGAAGTAGAAGTAGCAGTTGACCAAATGGTGGATGGAACATCTCCAGGCCCGGATGGCTTCACTATTGACTTCTTTCACCACTGTTGGAATTTGCTCAAAGTTGAAGTTCTCGATGTGGTTGAGGAATCGCGCCAAAAGAAATGGATCCTTTCGGCTCTCAACACAGCCCACCTATCTCTCATCACCAAAGAATCTGGTGCCTCTCACCCTGGTAAGTTTTGTCCTATCTCCCTCTGCAATGTCATTTAAAAAATCATCTCTAAAGTGGTGGCGAATAGGCTGAAACCCCTCTTGCCTCTACTAATTTCTCCATAGCAATTAGGCTATGTGGAAGGAAGACAAATTCTTGATGGAATAATTCTAGCCAATGAGGTTGTTAATTCTCTTAAAACCTCCAAAATCCTGGGTATGATTCTCAAACTGGACCTCTCCAAACCCTTTGATAAACTCAGCTGGTCCTTCATTGAAAAAATGCTGCTAGCTTTTCACTTCTGTCGGGATTGGGTTCATTGGATCCTTTCCCTTATTTCCTCAACTTTCTTTTCCATCCTGGTAAATGGCTCCCCCTCTTCCACCTTCTCCCCCTTGCGCGATATCCATCAGTGTTGTCAAAACCCCAAATTTACCGAAAAATTTAAAATTTTGAAAATACAGATAATATTCATTAATGCAGTCAGGTAACAACTATCATTAGTTATATGTTATTTGATTTACAGATTGGTAAATTCATAATCTGAATTATCTACTCGACTATGTTTATCTTATAGAATAATTCTTTTTCAGTTTAATGATTTATTTTTCTTTGCGACAAAAAGGTGGAACTGTCTTGGAATTCTGGGGCTTACTTAGCTTTTGAGCTAACGTAGAAAGTTTACCTTATCTCACAGATTTACAGGTAAGAAAGATCCGGTGCTTCCTGCCAATATTCATAAAGCATGTAGATATATGTTTGATGCAAAATAATAGCTCAGTATATATATGTGTGTGTGTGTGTGTGTGTGTGTGTGTGTGTGTGTGTGTGTGTGTGTGTGTGTGTGTGTGTTGTTTCAATTTCAAATGCTTTTATGAGGTAAAACATTTAGTTTGTTATTATTTTTAAAGATGCCATAGAAAGAGATTCTGTCCTAACAGTATTGGAGACAGTTGCTCTCTCTCTCTCTAGTTTGTAATTTATAATTTTTATTGCGAACTAACTTCTTAGATATTTATCAATGTTTAGCAAAGTCATCATGTATAAACGCCTTTAATCTTCCTTACACCTAGGTTAAAGATGGAGGGGTTTTACGTTTAAGGGTCTACCTAAACTGTGTCCATAAACAGTTTACGTCATGACAAAATTCTTGTGATGAGAAAAGTAATGCACAATAGTTAATGAGTTTTTATACTATTATTCTAACTTATAAAACTTTGATGCTTAAAAAGGATTATATCATCATTAACATACTGCTATCGAATGGATTAAGTTAGTATTGATGAACTAAGTTCCTTTACACATAACTTACTTGGAAGATATTGTCCAGTTATTGTTATTAAGATCATCAAAAATCCAATGACAAGCCCAAAAGATACCTAAGGCTTAACACTTTCATTTGTAAACCTAATAGTTTATAAAAGATACCCAAAGGCAAAACGAGAAATAAGCTAGCAAGAAGGGTATCTTAACATATATAAGTTTTATGAATTTCTTTTCTAAAATAAATAAGTGGCATAACTCTTGATAGAGTTATAACCGTTTATTGAATGAATACTTTGCTTGAATAAGGTGATATGTCGTAGGATTGTCCAAGCCCTTGATAAGATATATGACCTAACATTGATACTAAAGTTCTCTTTTAACGTTGCAGTGTGCATGCTTGGTTAACTCCGGGAGTATAGAACCTTGTGGAACTTTCGAACCACCATATGATTGAAATAAAAATCATTTCATTTGATTGCACGCCAAAACTATATATATTACCCACTACATGGCAAAATATTTGATTTTGTACATGGAATCATCATGGCCAAGCATTGTGAAGATAAAAGGAGAATGCGAACCCTAGTCTTGTTATTTCCTCCGTCGTTTTCGGGCCTCTGGCCGCTCTGCTACTGGGTTTTGACCTCCATGTAGATTCTGCGACTGGTTTGATGGTAGTCTCCTGACTTGCTTCTAGTGTCTTGCACCTCAAAATCCTGCCTTGAAGGTTGATAGAATAGAGCTGTAAATGAGCGTTCACTTCTTGCAACAGGATAGTTGCTTCCATTAGGGTTTTAACCTTCGCGGCTTGCTCAGTTAAGGATTACCAGGTTGTAAAATTCCCTTTTTCTTGACCCGGTAGTGAGAGCCGTGACTCCACATCTCGTGATTTGTTTAGTATTAAGGTTTCTTAGCAGAGTGATGTTCACGGTTGGAAGGTAGTGACGGCTCAAGCTTTTTATGTTTGCTTGGCTTGTCGCTCCAACTCTTGCCTGTCACTGGTCGTGGGTAACCACCCTATTTCTTGTAACAGATGAAGGGTTTGTTTGTCTGTGTGTTGGTGGCGGCACTTCTGTTTGTGGGTGGTTACGTTACTTTGAAGCTTAGGTAAGAACTATTATCCACATGTATGTTTCTTTACATCTCTGTTAATATAAGTATAAAATATTAACATTATCATGGGTTATTTTTACAGGTGACGGCCTTGTCCTTCTACGTAGTTGGTGCAAAGCTGGGTCAACAACTTGCTCACGGGTAAGCCTTGGTTATCCCATGGCAGTTCGTCCTTGTACAGTTCCGTATGGAACATTTTTTGGTTGGTCATCGTGGCCTGCAAAGACCCTCGTGGTTTTGGTTTATCTGGGTTAACTTGGTTCGCTGTTTTTGTTGATGACAAACCCTTGCTTTATGCAGGGCTTCCGGCTTAGGCCATAACTTGTAAATTTTGATTTTGCTTCTGGTTTTGTGTATAGAATGTATAAAATATGGAAGGCCTGTTAAGCCATTCTCTGTTAACTCTTAAAAGCAGAGAGGCATCAAAATAGAGCTTAATCTCGCTTGTTTTGATACTTCTGTTGTAAATTTTGATACATTAGGGTTT
The DNA here is from genome assembly GCA_001517045.1 of Pseudotsuga menziesii. Taxonomy (NCBI): domain Eukaryota; kingdom Viridiplantae; phylum Streptophyta; class Pinopsida; order Pinales; family Pinaceae; genus Pseudotsuga; species Pseudotsuga menziesii. The sequence continues at coordinate 87,388 of LPNX010458809.1, read as the reverse complement.
TACCCTAACTCAGGGATGTGAAGATGTATTTACTGTTTTAAATTATCTTTTTTTATTACAAAATAATACTATAATTTATTTTGTTATTCCTTATATTGTATAATGGGTTATTAAGCTCGATAAATTGAGCATGTTTATGTTCTGTTAATTTGTTTTCCTGCAAGCTATTACATTTGAATTTACTCTGTAAATTATTTTAAATATTATCTGTCTAAGATGACTGTACGTTATTTTTAGGTTATTTTACCTTATTTTCCTCTGTTCTAATGAGGTTTTAAATATTATTTTATATTTGTTAACTTCCATAAAAATAAGTAATTAAATGTTTTAGAATTGTACTTATGTAACTGTATAGTTACATCTTTGAAGTACAAATTTTATGTTTACTTGATATGTTATTATAATGTTAAGAGAATGTTAATTTTACTTACAAGTAAATATTGTTTCTATAATTATATACATTATCTTTATACTTAATCTATTTATAAAGTGTACAGATGAGAAAATATTTTATTTTTATACTCTTAGGTTCTCTATACTAAATAATTTATAAGAATTCTTTCTGTATCTATATTACCCTATTTAAATTATAACATTAGAATTTATAAAATAAGGGTAATAACAAATTAACTGTGTTCCTTTCTCTAAATAAATAGTAGTATTTGTTTAAATTCCTTAAGAGACAGGTTAGTAACTGTAGAACTTGCGTAAGTTCAGCTAGATAGGATGAATGAATTATTTACATTAACAGTCATAAATGAAATCACCTAGTTAACAATCTTAAACCAACTAGTTTTATCTTTGGAATTAAATCAAGGTTTTCCATCCTTACTCACAGTTTGGTTGCTACCATTACAGTAGTATTTATCCTAAATAGGAGAAGAAATGGACTACAGAACTGAAGAGGCATTTTTATTTAACCTAATACTGCACATTTTAACTATTATCTTCTTTTCCTTCGGTTTCAAAATAGATATAAGGATTACTGAAGTAAATACTGTATAGAAGTCTGTTTCGTCTATCAAAACGTACTACTGTTAGTATAATGATATAACTTCCTTTCCTTTTCTAATATTCTGACTTACATAGTCTAGGTCTAACACTACTCTATGTACAGAATAATAGTTCTTCTGATAACGAATATCTAATAGAAGAAAACATTCTAATATTCAAGCTAACATCTTATCTTAAATTTACATCATACTTCATTCATTTAAATACACCACCTGTGCTAAAGTACGATCTGGATTACTCCAGATGGGGAAAAACACAGGTAGGATTTTTTTTCATCAAGAATAGATTCATTACTAAACAAGCTAAGATATTCTACCCTCTAAGTTTACATCATAACCTGAACATGCATCATTTACTCACACACAGATATAACTTTAACACAGAAATTAGAAGATAGCAAAACCTGTTCTTAAAGCTGGTCGACAACAGCAATGGGAGGTCGTTCCTCCCTACCAACTCTTGGAGAGCGCTCAAACAGTGACTCCTTAGGACCCCCGAGCCTGCTCTGGTCTCCTTGGCTGGAACTAGGTGGAGCAATAACCAAAGTACTAGTCCTTAGACTCAATACCAATCTTGAACCCGTCAGTCAGATCCCTCAGCTAAAAAGCTATATTAGATCAAGTTCCCGTAGTTTATCCCTCAAAACACCTTCCTTACAGTTTCCCTTTTCCCAATGAATTCCTTGAAGTGCATTCCCCCTGAATGATTCTTCTCCTGGAAAATATATGAGCAGCCTCAGCTCTCTACATTGGGCATTTTTATAAGATTGCCTAGGTCTTTTTGGGTTAGTTGTCATTAATTGATCCACCTGCTCCGATCCCACTTTCTTGGGGGATCATGACCCCAAATATAGAGAAGTTGCCACCTGCAACATAGGAAGTGTTTGAGGATGTTGCCACTTGTCTTTTTGCTCTCCACCTAGTTCCTTCCACCGGCTTGACCAGTAACACTCTTTTTAACAGCCCTCCCAAGATGTTGTCTCCACTTTTATTTATTTAAAAATAAAATATTCAGAATTACATTCCACATCTTTTGACTCTGCTGAGTCATCAATTCCAACTTAGCATTAAATTTAACATAATGTCTTGGAAATCAATTCAAAACAAATAACATTATTTTACAAAATTGGGGCATATGACAAGTGTGACCCTCTTTCTCCCTTCCTCTTCATTCTTTTGGCTGAAGGTTTGGTTCATATGATTCACTCAACTCTGGTTGCTCGTTCCCTTAAAGGCCTTTCCCTTCACAATGCCTCGCGTCTAGCCTACCAACAATTTGCGGATGATAATCTCCTCTTTGGTCACTCCTCTGTTCATGACACCCGAACCATTCACTCGATCCTGTAAACCTTTAAAGATGTTTCAGGAACCACCCTTAATCTAGAAAAATCTCAAATTTTTTTCTTCAACACTGGTGTTGCAGCCCAGAGAAACATTACTTGTATCCTCCGCTTCTCAGTATCCTCCTTTCCCACCAAATATCTGAGTGCTCCTTTGTTTGATGCTTCTCTTAAACATGCGTCTTGGAAGGAACTTCTAAACAAACTAGAAAACCGCCTCTCTTCCTGGACCTTTAGACCCCTCAATCTCCCAAGCTGAACAGTCCTGCTCAAGTCTACTTTGCAATCTATGCCTCTGTATCTCTTCTCAGTTTTAGTAGCTCTGAAATGGGTTCGAAAAGCTATCAAATCCCTACAAAGGTCTTTTCTTTGGGGTTGCAACAACAACAATAGAATATGGGCTCTAGTAAGTTGGGACATGCTTTGTAAAAGAAAGAATGAAGGGAGTCTGGGCATCAGGGATCCCGAGCTAAACAATCAGGTGCTCTCAGCTAAAATCTGGTCGAAATGGATCTCCAATAACATCTTCCCCTAGGCCATGCTCTGGAACAAGTACGCCCCAGACTATCCCCCTCACTCCTTTATCAGATTTGATGAAGACCTGCAAGGTTCGTACATTTGGAAGGCTTCCAACAAGCAAAGGGATCTCATTCATCAACATAATTTTTGGGAAATAAAAGCAGGGGATAAGGCATTTTTTTGGGAATATTCCTGGCAACAACTTCCTAGACTCAAAAGTATTTTCCTTGACTTGGACAGTCAGAACTTCATCAGTCGTAACAACCACCTAAAGGTCAAGGGCTTCTGGAATCCTTCGATTGACGGGTTCCATAGCTGGAAAGAACCCCTGTTCTGGAACTTTGTCCCCGAGAAAAACATTTCAGACAAATTCTGGCCGGTAATCAGTTCTAGAAGGCTCAAGCATATGCATGGCTCGAATATTATTCGATGGGTTCATAGGACGTCGAGTAAATTCACGGTCAAAGAATCCTATAGCATCCTTTTGACCTCTCCTGACAGTCAGGTTTCCCTTATTTGGACTCATATTTGGACTTCTCCTCAATGGCCCGAAATCTCCCACTTTCTTTGGCTTCTTCTGTAGCAGCACATAAATCAAAATCATCATCAGCAACACCATCATCATGTTCATCATCATCACCATCATCATGTTCATTATCATCGCCTTCATCACCATGATCACCATCACCACCATCATCATGTTCATCATTATCATCATCATCATCATGTTCATCATCATCATCTTCATCACCATCATCACCATCATCATGTTCATCATTATCATCATCATCATCAACATCATAACCATCATAATCATCATCATCATCATCATCATCATCATCATGTTGATCATCATCATCTTCATCATCATGATCATGATCATCATAATCATCATCATATTCATCAGCATCATCATCATCATCATCATCATCATCATCATAATCATCACCATCATCATGTTCATCATCATCATCATCATCATCATCATCATCATCGTCTTCATCACCATGATCATCATCATCATCATCATCATCATGTTCATCATTATCATTATCATCATCATCATCATCATCTTCATCATCATGATCATGATCATCATAATCATGATCATCATCATGATCATTATCATCACCATCATCATGTTCATCTTCATCATCATCATCATCATCATCATAATCATGATCATTATCATCATCATCATCATGTTCAGCATCATCACCATCATCATGTTCGTCATCATCACCATCATCATGTTCAATATCATCATCATCATCATCATCATCATAACCATCATAATCATTATCATCATCATCATCATCATCATCATCATCATCATCATGTTCATCTACGATATCCAGGGAGGGTCTTCATCCTTTGTCGTTCATTTGTTCTGGATCTGAACAATTCAGACCAGAGGAACAACTTCTGTCCGCAAAAGGTGAAATATTCCTGCTTACACATGGATAGAATCGTACTGCACTAGTAGATGGTGTTGATGGTGCTGCACTAGTATATGGTCCTGCACTAGATGGGGGTACTGCACTAGTGGGTGATACTACACTAGAAGATGGTCCTGCACCGTGACGACCTGGTGTATGTACCACACTAGGGACATATGTCCCTTCCTCACCCATATGTTGAACCATAGTGCTATGACGAACAACTGCCCGTGCCAAACTAAAATATGCATCACGTGTCTGTGGAATAACACGATGTATAGGTGGGACATCTAAACAAACTAGAAAACCGCCTCTCTTCCTGGACCTTCAGAGCCCTCAATCTCCCAAGTCGAGCAATCCTACTAAAGTCTACTTTGAAATCTATGCCTCTGTATCTCTTCTCAATTTTAGCAGCTTTGAAATGGGTTCTAAAAGCTATCAAATCCCCGCAAAGGTCTTTTCTTTGGGGTTGCAACAATAACAATATCAGATGGGTGCTGGTAAGTTGGGACAGGCTTTGTAAAAGGAAGAATGAAGGGAGTCTGGTCATCAGGGATCCCGAGCTAAACAATCAGGCGTTCTCGGCTAAAATCTGGTGGAAATGGATCTCCAATAACATCTCCCCCTGGGCCACGCTCTGAAACAACAAATACACCCCGGACTATCCCCCTCACTCCTTAATCAGATTTGATGAAGACTTGCAAGTTTCGTACATTTGGAAGGCTGCCAACAAGCAAAGGGCTCTCATTCATCAACATAATTTTTGGGAAATAAAAGCAGGGGATAAGGCATTTTTTGGGGAATATTCCTGGCAACAACTTCCTAGCCTCAAAAGTCTTTTCCTTAAACCGGGCAGTCAGAACTTCATCAGTCGTAACAACCACCTAAAGGTCAAGGGATTCTGGAATCCTTCGATTGATGGGTTCCGTAGCTGGAAAGAACCCCTGTTCTGGAACTTTGTCCCCGAGAAAAACTTTTTAGAAAAATTCTGGCCAGTAATCATTTCTAGAAGGCTCAAGCATATGCATGGCTCGGATATTATTTGATGGGGTCACAAGCCGTCGGGTAACTTCACGGTCAAAAAATCCTATAGCATCCTTTCGACCTCTCTTGATAGTCAGGTTTCCCCTATTTGGACTCATATTTGGACTTCTCCTCAATGGCCCAAAATCTCCCACTTTCTTTGGCTTCTTCTGCATCGGAGAATTCTCACTTGGGGGAATCTTACTCAAAAAGGCTTCCAAGGTCCCTCCAGATGTAGCCTTTGCAAGAATCAATAGGAATCCATCGACCACCTGATGGATGCTTGTCCTTTCACCAGTTCTTTATGGGAGCTTGTTGCAAAAACCTTCAGACACACCAATAGAGTAAAATGAAACATCACCGAGTCTCTCTTACACTAGATGGAGTCTCCCTTTGAAAGTAACATCCTCAATCAACTATGGATGCTTACCCCAGGCTTTGTTCTCCGGCACACCTGGAAAGAGCGCAACAACAGAATTTTCAAGGACTCCAATTACCCCTCTCATGTTCTTTGGAATGCTATTAAAAAGAATCTTCAAGAAACCATTCATTCCAAAGGATGGACGAACTATGACCTCCCAACCGCTCAAAGTGAGCGGCGTATTCTAGATGCCCTTAATTTTGACTCTTCAGTTGTCCCCCCCTCCTCCAGCAACCCTAGCATGCGAGTCTCCAGTCCAAATCACTGGGATCCTCCTCCCGAGAGAGTTTTCAAGCTAAATTTTGATGGCGCATCCAAGGGAAATCCGAGAATGTCTGGATTTGGGGGATCCATTAGAAATTACAAAGGCGAAATCATCCATATTTTCTATGGCAATCTGGGTTTCAACTCCAATAATGCCGTGGAACTTGAAGGCATGGTTGCAAGGTTAACTATCGTGGATAACAAAGGTCTCATGCCAGTCATTGTGGAAGGAGACTCTGCAATAATTCTTTCTCTAGCTGCTAAACTCCTCCATGGTTCACCAGTTTCTAAAGTTACCACCAGCTGGTGCTTGGCACACGGTATCAGCCATCTGGCTTCCCTCCTTAGGTGCATGCATGCTATCACCTTCCACCGCGTGCAGAGGAAATCCAATGCCTTAGAAGACTTTCTAGCTAATTCAGGAGTGCTCTCTCCTCATTCGCTGGTGGAAGGAAGGTTACACGACTCTCTAGACCCTCAAATCAGGATCAAGAGCATTCAGTTAGCCAGCACTAATCCGTCCCTCTCGGATGCGGGTGGTATTTTCGATGATAGTCGTCCTGCTTTCTAGCCACCACAACATGCACACGTCGACCTCCTAAATCCTAACACTACCACCCCCATCGACAGCGCATGCCTCCAAAACCTTCAAAGATCTTGGTGCATGGGAGATTCTTCCTTAGTCACTTCGGCTCATGCGACATGGGTTGGCAAAGGTCCGTCAACCTAGGTGTTATCATGGATCTGCTACGAACGTTAATGCTTGCAGGTACTTCGAATGACAGGCATCTAGGATGGACTCAATTCGAGATTTATGGCATGGCAAGAAGTATTACCGTGCTTACTGTGCGTCGGGCGGTTAGCTATGTTTCAGTGCCTATGTTCCATCAACTCTTTGTAGGTAAGATCTTTCCCCAGCGAATTGGTTTCAGGTTCAATTTGGTAGCCATGTCCAGACAGAGAGGCACTCCAAGAAGAGCCAGCTCTGGGCGTGGCAAAGCTCAAAGGGGTTGCAGTGCTCAGACTCTGGCAGATTATGAACCTCACATCTCTCCGCAGGTACGTGTTTTGGTTGAAGCCTGGGAGAATCGGGTCCTCAACCAGAAGCTCTCGACTGGTGAGAACAGAATCCAAATCTACCATTATTGGATGATGAAGAACATGCTCTGCAACCTGGCGGAGGACATGCTCAGCAATTGGTCTGAGGCTCGGGTGGTGGTGCATACCATGAAGTCTAAAATCACTGACATTGAAGCTCATCTCACAGCGATGGACAATTCCTTTGCTTGGAAAGGAACTGCTAGCATCTCTAGTCTGCATGGAATGAAGAAGGGGGGTCGTGCTCAGGGTGGTGGTGCCATTGGTAGTGAATCTGGTGATGAGGCTCTTACCAGTCTCGATGGTACCGGTAGTGCAACTGGTTGCTCAACCGAAGTTCCTCGTATCAATCCCTTTCCGGTCCCCTCCACGGTTGAGCCTCTTTTAAAATGTATGAAGGTAATGTCGGACCAACAGATGGTGCAGCAATCGCAACAACATTCGCTCTGTCTGGTTTCGAATGCTGCCATTGACTCTCCTACTTTGTCGCAGGAAAAAAGATGGGCCTGCCCCATCATTGAAGAAACACCCCCAGCTCAATGAACGTTTTGAACACCCAGGTTTTTTAGTCAAGCCAACAGTAGTTTTGGTCTTTTTTTGTTTTATCAGGTAAATGTCTGATATGGAACCTATGTCTTCGCTCATGTATTCGAGCTTATCGTTTTTATGATGGATTACTGTAATTATGTCTCAGTTTGTGGGCTGCAAGCCTATACTTTTAGCCTTAGTTATCTTAGACGTTATTTTGTCAGAGGGCTATTATTTTTTTAGAGGATCTGGAGGGGACTTCTTCTCCTTCAACCTCAGGTAGCCAAGTTAAACTATGTATTTTTTGCCTTTGTAATATAATAGATCTGTGCAACTTACAAAAAAAAAATATATTTAGGAATTTAAGTATATCACATACTCCTAAGAATGGTTTTTAAATCCCCTTTAACAAATATATTCTTAGTATTTCTTGCCTCTAGACCTCTACTTGGTTATTGATGTCTTCTCCTAATCTCTAAGTGAAACTTGCTTCATAATTTCCCAAATACAATCTCCCACTCAAAATATATATTCAAAATTTTTAATAAATAATATTAATTTATAATAAAAAAATATAAAATAATACATATGAGTAAATTTTAATAATATTATTAATTAAGTCCACATCATTAGTTAATGCTCTCCATCAAGCAAGACATTGATTGAAAGATCAAAAAATGCCTAATATATATTAAATTTTATGTTAATATGGTTGTTGCTGGTTTTATATCCATTATTCATACCAAATTGTTAGAACTAATATAAGCACAAAACAAATACTATTTAATAAAAAACAAAAACAAAAAACTGATTAAAAAAAAAACAAAAACAAATTGTTAGTTATTTCTTTAACCACCATTTAACTTAAACTTATTTAAATCTTAATCAAGATGCATTTAAAATGAATTCTTAATATACACTTGTGACACTTCAATCTACTCGATCAAATTCGAAATCCGAAAAAATATCTAAATACCTTTAAACTAATTAAGCCAACAATATTCACCGTATATTATAACTATTATGTATATATTTTCATCCATAAAAATGTCGTATTGTATTAAATATAAAAAATTACTTGTCGGATGGTTCTATGTACCTTAATGAATATAATCAATTCATCCAAATTCCAATAACAAATTCCAAATAACAAAAGACAAATCTGACATATATATATACAATTTTTATCGTAAACGCATAAAAAAAAAATTGTATGGTGATATTTTATCTTAACCACAACTCTACAAATATAATATTCATTTTAATTAACTTTAAATTGGCATATGTATTTCAACAATATTTTACAGAACATATATAATGATGAATATTTTACAGAATATTTTACCAGTGAAAATTTCCTTTTTCCGAGCCAAATGCAGGAAAGTCATTGAATGAATGTTTTCATCAGATGGCCTTCTCACACTAGTGTCGTGAGAGTGCAGATTTTTCCCTTGTAAATAAGCAAGAAAGTGAGAGTGCAGATATTTTATATATGTTTTATTCACATTTGCCTGGTGAGAAATGAGATTTCTTACTGGTAAATAAGTTTTGTCTATTTGATCTTTCTTTGAAGATACATGTTTTTAAGCGAGATTTCTCACTGATAAATTAGTTTTACCCACACTTACCCCTGAGAAGTGAGATTTCTCACTAATAAATAAGTACTTCTTTATCTATTTGATACATGATTTCTCATTAATAAATAAGTTTTACATATTTGATACATGCTTTAATATTTTCCTAAATGAGCTGCATTTATCTCACCGGTGTAGAAACATGGGAAGCACATGAATTATTTTATTATTTTTTGAGTGAACCTCATAAACTCACGTTTAATAATGAGTATATTGGCAATAATTAGGAAAAAATAATGAACAAGTCAGGTAAACAACTAACCTTTCAGAGGATGTGCCAATAAAGAATTTGCAGATTTGAAATAATGACTTTTTTGAACCTGAATTGAAGGTGTTGATCACCCAGTGCGATTCAATGCATAAAAAAAATTATTGTTCAGCCGAATTTAGCAGGGATTTATGTTGTTGACGTGACATGTCGAATTTGTAAAGCTGATTAAGTTAATTAATATTGGAAAACGATGATGATTGTGGTTAGGGAAAATGGAAGCACCCAGAATCTGCATGTTGTAAAGAAGGGGACCATCGTAGAAAGTATTCTTTCCACTGTGAGTTTCAGTGACTGGATTTGTGGAACCAAAATAACATATATATTCCAGGGATGAATTGTAGCCCACAACTGTACTCAAAATGAGCAGACATTTGTTTACGTATTACTTACACCATATCCTGGAAGAAGAAAGTAATGACTGTTGCGGTGACAACAAGTTCAAGTTATTGGGCCCACAATTAACAAATAAACTTGTACTAGAAATAGAAATAGAAAGCAGTGCGAGGAATATTACATGGCAGGATTAGATGGATGAAAGGAATACTGAAGTGAATAACAGCGAGGAGAAAAACAGGAATGCTCAAGATTCGGTAAGGAATACTGAAGTGAATAACAACTAGGAGAAAAATAGAAGGTAAGAGCTATCTATTGAGCTGCAGAGCATTTAATGCAATTGTAGTAGGCTTGACGACTGTTGGATCTTGATCAACTCAAGGACTGTTGGATCTTGATCAACTCAAGATCCAACGATCAGCAAGCTTGCTGCAGCCCCATTAAATGCTCTGCAACTCAATGAATAGCTCTTGCAAAACAGAATAAGAAAGCTGTGCTCAAGATTCGATATGGATGTCTAAGACTAACTCATAAATTAATATATTGCAAACGGTGCACCAAGGATATGGTCCTTGGCATACTTGCCACTGTGTCCTTCGATTATATCAATCTCGTCTTCATTCCATGTAATATAAGGTTGGTATCTTTTGAGTGCAGTAGTGAATTTAATACTATTATAAAATAAAAATATAAGATATTATTCAATAAATATAAAAATATATGATTTAACAATTGTCAAAATATAAACGATAATATAAACTGTTAAATTTAATACAATGAGTCAATCCAACAATTCAGAATCCTCAAACATCATGCAACTTAGATATTTAACAAACACTGAACCTTTGTGCCTCATCATCTCTCAAAGACAATTAATTTTCTAGAATCAGAAAAACTAAAATCAATTAATTTCCTAAAATCATAAAAAAATAAAACAAATTTGGTTAAATGCCTGCTGAAACTGAAGTATAATTGTAAACTCAGACACTTAATCCCCTAGGACACTGCCACAGTCAACAATCGAGATAGCTTGTTACCCTAATGCCTACTCACCCTTCTGCAATTCTGTGTGGCTCTCCACACCTTTTATGCCTCCCATTATGTTCCTGATTACAATTAATATGGGTTTAACTCAAATTTTCCCTTTCAAGTTGGAGTCATGTGGGCCTTGTGCAAATCCATATTGAATGAGCTATACTGCAGTTTTTAGTTTTTAATTTTTTGGGGGCTTATTTGGCATTCTTTGAGTTGTTAATGAGAAACTGAAGGTTTTGCACTGTGGGTAGTGTTCCAATACTGAAAATATAACAAATGATTTATGGTACATCTTTGGTATTGCTTAAACATGGCTATTTAAAAATATGAAGAACAGAAATTGCACCAATTTTACAGACTAATAATAATCTTTCTATATCAAACAAATCAAGATACAATACACATATATAGTTAGAGTGAGATTCAACTAATTCCAAGCATGAGGATAGAGGCTAAAAGAATCTCTCAACAACTTCCAGCAAATCCAAACCAATAGTTATCCAATTCTATTATAAGCAACATCTCTAACACCCTCCCTTATTGCTTACATTACAAACTAGCACAGTCACAAGTAAAGTGGCACGGCCACAACGGATCACTTAGTTTTGTAAAGATAGCTACCTATTAAACAAAGGCTAAAATATAGAATTTTATATTCATTATTCATACGAGATTTTTAGAGTTAATATAAGCACAAAACAAATACTATTTAATAAAAAACAAAAACACAACCAACCACTTAGTTTTGTAAAGATAGCTAGCTGTTAAACAAAGGCTAAAATATATAATTTTATATCCATTATTCATACTAGATTGTTAGAGTTAATATGAGCACAAAACAAATATATTTAATAAAAATACAAAAGCAAATTGTTACCAGCTTCTTTAACCTCCCTTTAACTGAAGCTTATTTAAATCTTAATCAATATGCATTTAAGCATAACAAGATAAGACTATCATGAAATGAATCCCTGCTATACACTTGTAACACTTGAGTTAATCTTGTTAATCAGCTCAACCAAGTCCAAAATCTGAGATAATATCTAAATGCCTATATTCTTCACCACACTTTCGAGCTTCCACTTGATTCATTTAAAATATAACAGCTTCTGACCATCATTAACATACTTTGCAGAATTGACGCTTCTTGACCTTTCGATAATGAATCATTCTATAGATACACTTCCTTATGTGAAATTCCTCCAAAAAAACAAATTCAGTTATCTCTATATTAAATACCTTCAGCAGTCAATTAACAATTTGACCTTTTAAATACACACAATCATATAAAATATAACCCAAGCCCTAATCACAACAAAAAAAAACACCAACTTCGAACAGACTGTAAACATATTCAAAACAATGATATATTCTTTTGGCCTAGAAAAACATCAAAAGCCACTGACTGAATTATGTTACTCAGACTCTGCTCTATAAATTGGTTCTTTAAAACTGTTCTCTTACTAGCTACATAACGGACTTACGGAATTAATTTAGTTTGTTTAGTTAAGAGTAACTGTGAAACAAATGTATATATTTCTTGTATTCTAGTAGAGAAGAGTCGGAGAGTTGTAAGCTATTGTAATCTTCATTCATTGAATAATAAGGAAGACCGATACCATTGCTCCGTGGATGTTTCCCTCTCGAGGGTTTTACCATAGTAAACTTTTGTGTTCATTTATGTATTTCTGTTAATATCTTCTGTGTATTATTTTCTCTGTGGATCTCAGATCCAACAAGTGGTATCAGAGCCTGAGTACTGAAAGAGACCATATGCTGAACTTGAAGCTTTGCCTAGAGGTGGAAATGAGAAGGAGGTCGCATCTACACATGGTTGTTGCTTGAAAAACGTGAAGAGCATGCATGTTGCTGACTGTTGAGCGTGGAGACTAAAGCGTGATCTGAGCCTGCTTGCTGTTGGTTGATGGGTTTGGGCAAAAGAGAAGAGACGCCCATGTTCTTGCCTCTACGTTGAAGGAATCATCTCATCTCTGCACCAAGAAGCTCGATGAGCTTGCTGTTGAAGCCAGAAGTTTTACATCTACCCACTGAAGTGTGCTCGCTGCTGGAGGTTGCCGTTGAAGGAGTCTACTAAATTTGATGTTGCGTTTTGAGAGTGGTAAATATAAGTACTTTTTTCAAAAACTCTGAATATATATATATATATATATATATTGTTAGCCAAGAGATACCAAGATCGACTTTGCTTCAATAAAATTTACTTCTTCAATACTTCTTCAAACATCCATCTTCATATTAACAGCATCACTTTCAGTATTATAGACTCTGAGCAAATCGACTTCGGAGGGTGAAGCTCATCACTGCGTACACAAACTCAGAATTTCTGATGCAATCTTATACCGCTGTGGGCAAGTTGCATAGCATACCCTTTTGTTACAGACTCAGACTTAAATATTACAACTTAGAATTTCTAATGCAATCTTATACCGCTGTGGGCAAGTTGCAGAGCATACTCTTCTGTTACAGACTCAATCTCGTAAGCTTAGCACATGAGAGACTCTAAAACTCTATGCTTCAAATGAGAACCGAAGCCTTTATTTATACAATGCAAGCCAGTCACTCGGTGACCCAAAACTGACACTAACAGGTCATAAAGAAAGATTCTGGGGTGATAGTGGGACCGCACTATCATTATCTCATCCCTTCACGGTCTGAAGACACATGGGGACCTATAATTCATTATGACAGACAGACTGCTTTACAAACGAAGCCAAAATAACTGATAAATATTCCCGACCATAAACAAAGTGAAATGACAGAGACCGGCCCACAACGGATTTCGAATACAAAAGCAGATTCCTAGTCGTAAGGATCACGTGCATGGCGACAGGCGGAGACTTGTCCAGCTGCACCACCGATGTCGACTCCTCCACAGGGACAATCGAAACCAAAGCTGTCATCATCATCATAAGGGTAGTCACATGATGGATACGGATCTTCAGGAGGGATGGGAGGATACAGATCAGGACTGAAACATATTTCCACATCAGAACCGTGGAAAACGAGATTTTCGTCGCAAAGGAACTCGCCGTAAAAAATTGACTCAACCCGAGAATCGAGAGGGAGTCTGTGGGTATGCAATTTGGCATCAATCCTGTTTCCTTGACAGTCTCGCTTGATAAAATTTTGTTCTGTATAAAGAGTATGCTCCATACGAGTATACCTTCCTCCTTGGTGGCGTAGCAGGAATTTAAACCATTGGTGGTTTTGGTCAGCTACTTCCATATCTGCTTGCAAGTGTAATATGAAGTTGGCCCTTCTGTTTACCCAGTCTACACATGGACAAAACTTGTCAAGAAATATCTCAGTCCATCCAGACCAAGATTTAGTCCTGAGATTGCCTGGATCTCCACAAATTACAACTGACCTTTCTTCTCTTCAGAATTGGAGAATCAAACTATAGGATGTCCAAGTCAAGTTGCCTTCTCCAATGTCAACATACCAGACCGGCAGGTCGTTTTCTTCATTATAGTCTATCCAGAGCTCTTTGCAATTTCTTAGTTTTGACTAAGCATTCTCAAAACTTCTAAACACTGATCTTTCCCATCTTTCTAAAATTTGGAGCTTTAAAGGGATGGATGTGATCTGTTTAATCAGAGTGATCTCCAGATATTTCTCTGCTTCTTTTTTGGATGAAAAATCCAGAAGTTGTTTTCTCTCTTCTTTAGTGATGGACTCATCCCATGGTTTTAGAAATAAACCATTTCTTGGCTGGTACAAAGGTTGGATTGGAGCTTTGCCTTTATCTCCAGAGCTTGATGAGCCAGGGGTAAACATACTTAGAGAGGGAGCTGCAGGCTGCAAATTCTCTCTTGCTAGCATATCAGCCAAACAGTTCAAATAACTAGGCTTATATATTATTTCATAATCAAAATTGCTCAACCAAATAAACCATTTAAGAATCCTACTGCTATTTTCGGCCATTAGATTTTCATTCTTAAAGATTTCAGGCATGATCTTTAAGTCAGTCCTAATTACAAACTTTACAGGTTTCAAAAATAAAATAAAATGTTGTGCAGTCTTTTTTGACAGCTAAAATCTCTTTATGGCTCGATGGATAGTTCAACTTAGCTGCTTTAAATGAACCGGATCCATAGCCACACACATTCTCAATGCCTTCAATAGTTACAATCAACACTCCACCCCATGTGGATGAAGAGGCGTCTGTTTCAATAACTAGTTGACCAGTACCTTGCGGTAAGGATAAGGCACGGAGATTTTGGACTCTGGTTTTAATTGTCTATACTACCAAAGTCATGTTCTTGGACCATTTAGGTGGATTCTTTTTCAGCCTCTGTTGCAAGACATGGATGTCACTAGCTTGTCCTCTGTAAAATGGTCTTATGTAGTCTAGGCTCCCTAGGAACCTCTGTAATTGTACTTTGTCTAAAATTTGATTTGGGAAGTGGCTGAACACATTGAGAACATGTTTCTGCAGGATTACCTGTCCCTTCTGGATACTGAATCCAAGGAAATCTATTTCAGTTTTCCCTATTTCCATTTTACTTTGAGACAGGACTAGACCATGCTTGTAGACTAGATCATAAAAAGTTCCAAATGTTTAATATGATCTTGTAAATTTTTTGAACATATCAGGACATCATCTATAAACACCAACGCCCACTGCTTATCTCTAAAGATGTCTTCCATTCTCTTTTGAAATTCTAATGGTGCATTGTTTATTCCAAATGGCAAAACTTTCCATTGATATTGTCCATGAGGGACAACAAATGTCGTTTTATAGCGATCCTTTGCTTCAATGCCTATCTAGTAGAAACCAGACTTTAGATCGAACTCACTGAATATAGTGCATCCAGCAATCCTCTACAATAGAATTGCTTTATCCGGCAAAGGATATCTTACCTTTTGAAGAATAGCATTCAAGGGCTTGTAGTTGACAACCAGTCTAGGTTTGCCTCTTTTGATTTTTGAGTGCTTGTTGACCACAAAAGCACGACATGCCCAAGGACTCTTGGATGGCTCAATAAGACCTTTCTCAAGTAGCTCTTTAATCTTTTTTACACAAAAATATCTTTATGGGGGAGACATTAACCTTACTAAAGCCTTCATTGGCTTGATCTTCTGGAGTGGATCAAATGGTAGGCTTACAAAATATTTCTCTCTTTTCCAGAAGGCATTAGGGCTTTTAGAACAACAGTCTTTGACTAGTTTAGCAGAAATATCAACAAGGGATTTTTCTTTATGCATTTCTGCATAGGCGATACAACGCTCTGTTTTATACAGCTCGACTACTTTGGGTTTTGCCTTAGGTCTTGGCAATATCATCTTGCACTTGCTATTAGCTTCGAAGGATAATGGACAAGAGATTAGCCAGTTATTTATTGTGCAAATAAATAACATTTTCTTCTTACCTACAGTAAATGGGTTGACTCTGAGAAGAAATTCGGATCCAAGGATACAATCTTCCTTGATACTATCTAGTCTATATAGAGACAAAACTTCAGGGATATTAGTTATTTGTATAGGGAAATATTCTACTTTACCAGTTAGAGAGACTGGAGTGCCTTCTATTATTGAGCCATGATCAGCAGATCTTTCCCAGTAGAATGGAGGAATGACCGATCCTCTAGCATGGTTTAATTGACAACCAGAACCTATCATACAACTTAAATAATAAGATGTATACTCAGGAGGACAGAAGGTTAGGCTTATAAACAATTTAGGAACTTGGAATAATCCTAAGTTTGGTTTAGGTGAAGATGGGGAAGAGACTTTTCTCTGACCTGGGATTTGCATAGCTTCCTCAAGGTGTTTGCTGAGTTCTTCATCTGAAGATTGGTATGTTTCAGTTACCAATATAAGTAACACATATTTTAAATGCTCGATTTCTGAAACTATCTTTCTCAGCTACTATTGTTTTTCCCTTATCTGAAGCCTGAGCATCTTTTCCTTATCTCTCCTATAACTTTGTCTTGAATCATGCTCATCTGGGTAATTCCTGTAAATACCTGCAGGATTGTATAGTGTAAGAGTATCTGAAGGAGAATCTGCTTTCTCTTTTCCTTTAGTTGATTTCTGAAGAAGAATTAAGAGTTTCTTTTTCTCTTCTTTGAGGTCTCTTCTCAATATATATTCAAAAGCAGGGACAGAGGATAATTCCAGATCGATATCTACCAATTGTTTTTCTATAGAAGTCTTTTTGTTGAAAGAGAGCATGTACAATGAAAAATCATAGTCTGGTGGCTCACAGCCCCCTAAATTTGCATCTGTATCTGAATCAGAGCTGGAATTGGATTCAGAGGAAGGATCAAATTTTGCAAGAGCAATATCTGGGTCTGAAGCCGATTTAGATTTAGAATATTCATCGTCAGTTTTAAATGGTAAATAAATTATCTCTCCAGAAGGTGGAGGGGTATCTGCAGAACAAACACAAAGATCCCACCAATGTGGATCTAACTTGGAACACAAGGCTGCAAGCCTTGGTTTGTTTTTCCTTTCTGCACTTTTTCCAGCCCAGTGGCCTTTCTTACCACATATAAAGCATGCATCTTTATCCTTCTTTTCAGTTCTTCTTTTGACATAGCGCTTGGGCTGAGATTTACTAAATCTAGAAGGATATCTTTTTTCAAATTTTTTAGAACTATGCTTTTTATATTTATAGGGCTTGTCAAGATGATATCGAGGGATGCTAGAATAGAATCCCTTTTTCTTTTTTCTTGCACTTACAGGAGTCATTCAAGTGACCACTATTGTGTGCACCACAACCCCAATATGGCATGCGAGCGACCTCTTTACAAAAAGAGGCAGAATACATACCCTGGTGCCTTTTGAAATCTTTGCTGACTCGGCATTCAAGACAATGTTCTTGCCAAGTCTCAAGAATATAAGCATGTATTTGTGCTAAAGACATACCATGAAGAGTAATACGCTTATATTTTAAGAATTGTTCAACTGCATCTGGGACATGACCTGGAAAGCTTCTTAGGTAATGCTTCAAGTATGTTGTTTTGCCAGACTTAACGGAAGAAACTAACAGGTTTTGCATGTAACAAAAATATTCTTCACTTTTGCTTAGATCACATAATCTGGCAGACATAAAGAGTGAAGCTAAATGATCATAATCTTCCTTATCATCAGGGCCATAGAATTCTTTACTTAGGCCACGGAGGATTTGCTGATCAGCATCATCAGTAGATAGTATCTCATTTTGGGCTTCTTGTGGGAGCCATCTCCACCATTCATATGCTAGGCCTGAGAGACCTGCAACCAATTGTGTGCCCAAACTTTGACCAGTGAGGCTACTATCCTATTGTCTTTTATACAAAACCCATTGTCCCAACATTTGGATTGCATTTTTTATGTCAGCACGAGTCTGACACTAAATATTCGAGAATGGTTGCTCTGGCATTTGGGACAATAAGTTGTTCATGCTATTGATTCCAAACTGGAATATGTGCGAAGGTGTTGTGGATGGACTTACATCTGGCATGTGGACATCAAAATCTGGTTGAGGAGGGGGAGGACCTGTGACAGAGGATTGACCATCTTCTTGATGTCTCAGAGACATCATTGCAAGATATTTGGGGTTAAGTGCCGGGGGAAATTTCTTAAATTCCACCACCCAATCCGTTATTTCTTTGAATTCTTCCTCTGTTTGTCCAAAACCATATTTAGGACGACTATCATCCTCAGAGACACTAAACTGTCCAAAAGAAAAACTCTTACCATGAGAGGATTTTCTTTGATGTCCTTTTGTGGCTAGAGCAAGGACATGTTCATTGACAGTATGAGATTTTTTCTTTAATTTTTCAATCTTTGTCAAAATTTCTTCTAGCACGGCTAGCCTTTTATCATTTTTAGTAGCAGCGATCTCCATTTCTATTTTTATTTCAGTTGAATCATGTAAGAGTTGATCCAACAACCCAAGTTTAGTTGTTATAGCTTCTATTTTTTGCTTCTCTTCTGCCATTTGTGTTTTTAAGAAAATGATGTCTTGGGCTACATCATCTAAATTTTGTGTAGTCAATTTGTGCTGCATGTTTCCCCAATTTGCTAACTTGGCTTCATCAAAAATAGGTTGATCAGGGGTTGAAGATTTGTAAGGAAAAAACTATTTTTTAGTCTAACCATCCATTGAAAATTGTCTGAATGGGGTTTCTGGGAGATTTCTTCCTGGGATATACGACCTTTGTCCTTGATGGACAATTTCCATTCCTGGGTCACTCCTAGGTAGAGAGAACATACCTAAGGTAGGCAGATCCTTGTTTTTATGGTGTTGGATCCTCTATAAAATCTTGTGACATGCAGGACATTCAGAATGCTGGCCACAATGTTCATTTTCATGTAATCCAGAAGAGGATGGTTGCGGGGAGGAGGTAGAAACATAGTTTGCTTCGGCTTGACACCTGGCATTATTGTAAGAGGATAAGGAGGTGGATCTGATTAATGGCGGTGTAAATCTGTGAGTAGGAAGTTCATCTGGGACACAGAAAGAACTGGTAGATCTATCAAAAGTAAGAGGCTGAGCAGTGAATGAATTAGCTATCCTTTTTGTGTTTCTCAGTTCTTTATATTTTACTTCCCATTGTTTGGGATAGTTTATGCCTGTCCAATCAAAGGTTACTGGGGTGGACTGCTTAGATTTTTTGGATTCCACCATGCTGTGCAGGTGTGAACTCTGATGCACATGTGATCGTAGTGGAGAAAGGGTATCATTACCAAATCTAGCAACAACTACACCTTTCAATTGGATAATCTTGGACCCAATATCCATATTAAAGCCTTTAGGCAGGATATAGGCTTTTAGCAGGTCATAGATGTAAGGGTATTCCAAACTTACAGAATACTTAGGGTAGATGGTGCCAAAGGAAATACCATCATGCAAGGGAGCAGTAAAACCGCCAATTATCGCATCGACAAAGGTTCGATGTCATCATCATGTTTTTTCAGGTATTTCTTGTTTTTGGGGTAGAGGGGTCCGCCAAAAGTATGCCGAGTGGGTACTCGTTGGATGCGGAATTTAATTCCGCATCCAATGAGCTCTCCTGATCGAAATTTGACTAAAAACACGAGGAGATATGTCGAAAATACAAACAAAAAAGTAGTTTATTTCTTTTCTTCTCCAAAATTAATAAATATTATTTTATTATTTTAACTATTATTTTATTAATTTTTTTTAGGAGGCCCATTTTGAGTTGAAATTTCCTCTAATGATATACTACAAACAATCCTGTTTTTCCTAAAGGATCTAACTTTGATCTTTTCTCCTTGGGAATGTGTATGTATACGGGGCAACCAAATATCTTTAGGTGACTTACTTCAAGATTTTCTCCAGAAAATATTTCTTCTGGAGTTTTGTTCCCAAGGGTACTATGAGATATTATGTTATGTGCATATACTATTGTTTTGTCTGCTTCCGCCAATAGGTACATCGATAGATCTTGATCATGTATCATAGCTTTCACAACTTTCATTATAGATCTATCTTTCTTTCTTCCACACCACTTTTTTTGTGGATTGTAGGGAATGGTGAGCTCCCTCTTAATCCCGGATTCTTTTCAATATTCATTGAATTCATTTGATGCCAAATCTCCTCCATTATCTAACCTCAATATCTTTATCTTCTTTTCATAGAGGTTTTCTACTAGGGCCTTA
Source organism: Pseudotsuga menziesii (assembly GCA_001517045.1). Taxonomy (NCBI): domain Eukaryota; kingdom Viridiplantae; phylum Streptophyta; class Pinopsida; order Pinales; family Pinaceae; genus Pseudotsuga; species Pseudotsuga menziesii. The sequence goes on along the minus strand of LPNX010458809.1, from coordinate 66,834 downwards.
AATTCCTTAAAGCTTTCAAACACTTCATCCTTCTTTTTCAAGAAGTATATCCAAGTCTTGCAGGAATAGTCATCAATAAAGGAAGCATAGTAAACATACCCGCTTAATGAAGTGGCTTGCATTGGCACACATCTGTCTGAGTAGATGATATCTAAGATCCCGTTTTCTTTAGTGTCATTCTTTGGATAAGGGTTCTTAGTATACTTTCCTTGTGCACATCCGTTGCACACTCATTCATGATCTATCTGAATTTCTGGCAGACCAGTCACAACCTTGCTTACAATTGGTCAAGCTTTGTAGTGAATCTGAGAAATCCTTATGTGCCATAGCTCACATGGGATTATGGTACCGGTCATTAATGTTGAATCTACATGTCCCTTTAATTTGTAGAGTAAATCTTCTTCAACTCCAATTTCTATTGCATCATATATGGTTTTTTCCTTTTTTCCACATGACCACTCTTACATCCACAAAGGAAATTTTGAAGCCTTTCTTGTCTAAGGATGAAATAGAAAGAAGGTTCTTGTTCGGTCCTGGGACATGCATGCCATCTTTCATCTTCATGGACTTTCCAGAGTCCAACTTATAGGATGCTTCTCCCATTCCTTTGATGGGATATTGGGAATCATCTCCAAGCATTACTTTGTGTGGAGATTCCTTTTGTACAAGACATGAGAGTGAGTCCTTGTAACCCGTCATGTACTTGGAGGAACCATTGCCCACTAGCCAGGTGTGATTTCCTGGTGAGACTGAGCCTGTTAGAGAATAGATCAATAGATATTCTTTACTGGATTATTCATCCTTCTTTTCTTCCTCTTCAACTTCTCGATCACTATCTTTAGCAGCATGGGCCTGAAATATTTTCATCTTCTTAACTATTTATGCTTTCATAGGACAATTAATAGAAATGTGTCCCAATTTGTGGAAATTGAAGCATTCATAATTTGAGAAGTCTTTCTTGGATTTCTTAAACCCTTGAGTCCTTTTATGATGATGGTCATGACTCTTTCTTTTGTTCTTGCCTTTGGTATGGATAGTTAAGGCTTGATCCTCATTGTTATTTATCTTTTCTTCTTAGGTTGTTATCCTTTCTTCTTCTTGGACACATTCTTCCCATAACTGTCGAAACTTGGTTAGTTTCCTTATTGAACATATTCCTCAAATGAAGGATTCCCAATCTCTTGGAAGACCATTCAAGGTGGTCATTACAACTTCTGCTTCTTCAACCATATCAAAAATAGCTTCTAATTGATCCTTGATTTGAGCTACTCTTGTAAAGTAAGAATGCATGGTCTCTAACTTTTGAGCTATTACATTTTTTAGGTGATTTTTCAGGGCCATCTTCCTATTGATTTTTCTTCCTTCAAATAGACTGGATAGAGCATCAAACATTTATTTTGGATTCTCCCTTGAGGATACTTGAGAGATAAATTTATCTTTAATGGAGACAGCTATGATCATATCCTTCTTATACTTGGACTTGGATTTAACTTCTTTTGGTTCTTCCACTTCCTCCTTTGCAAATATTTCTAGATCATTCTCTTGTAGGATGGACATGATCCTATACTTCCATGCTCTGAAGTTTTTAGAACCTTCAAGATTTTCATCTAGCTTGGTATTCTTTGTCATCTTTAATAGATAGAGAACTTCAAATGGAATAAGGAGGAAAAGTACTTACTTGATGCAAAACAACTTATGTTTGTCCTTCTTCTGGAATACGTAGGGTTTGATGTGGAAACCCTAATTTTCTCATTGGGATCACTAGTAGGGTTGAGTGATGGAAAAGATGTGCATCCTTATGGCAAGGTAGACTGTATCTTGATTTTTTGAGATTGATGATGGATTCTTAGGAAAACTAAAGCCCTAGTTTGTCCCGACAATAGTGACTGGTCCAAAAACTTAAACTTCTTGGAATCCAATTATGTATTCACAAAAATATGCGCTCTTCAGGGGAGAGTTGAGTGATCCCTCTTTTCTAATTGATTTTTTGAGGGATTTGTTCGGAGTAACAAACCCTAACTATGCAATGTTTCCTTTCAGGGTGGCTCTGATACCATGTTAAGTTTTCTTAATTTTCTTAGATGATATCTTAAAACAAAATGTTACTAGAAGATCATTCAACAAGTATAGAAACATAAGAACACAAGAACACAATAATTTTCCTTAAGGAAACCACAAGGGAGAAAACCCAACGAAACTTCCTCAATATAGAACTGTGACCAGAGCAGCGTGAAACCCAGACAACTGCTTCTCTCTTCTTTCTGGTGCACTTTTTCTTCTCTCTCTTTCAAAACAACTTGAGCGAGTGATTGCAAATGAAGGGAATCACCTCCCCATTTATAATCTTCAGTTGATTTTACCTCTAACCTAGCAGGCCCGACTTGTCTAACTAGCTGGGTTGACTTGTCTAGAAAGAAATAAGATTTATTATATTGACACTTGGGTACTATCATACCCGACTTGCATCTGGAGGTTTACATTGATTCTTTCAATGACTCTTACAAGACCAAACTCATATCCCGAAGGAGGAACACAATCAATACATCTTGAATATCTTCTGAAGTTACAATACTTTAGCATATTCTATCTCTCAATGATGACTCTCCTCTCAACATAGTATGTCATGATAGAGTCTTGATCAGATTCCCTATTGGTAGAGTGAAGGGGATTATTAGAGTTTTTCACATTCCATGTTTAGCATAGAACCTACTATCAATAAGTAAATATAATGATGTAGGTGTTAGGATGTTTTATCTAAAAAGGGGTGTAAGATGGTATAAGAAGCTATGTTACTTGCGAAAGGTGTTCATTATGGACACTATGTTCTAGCTTGATGTGTGCACCATTTAGTGTAATAGTTCTTCAATTTCTATAATGAGGAGATCTATATAATCTATCAGAAATTGTATCTTCGTCCAATGGTCATGCTTTATGGGTACCTAAATGAGATCTCACTTCAAAAATTAAGTTATGTATAGAGAAAATGATCTGAAACAAATCTTGAATGGAAAGAGCCTCAATTTATGGAAAATTATTAGTGAATGAGAAGCATAGTGGATCTTTAAAGGAGCGGGGGTGATCATTGGCGTGCTATTCATATGCTAAACCACTTTCTGACTCATCAAAACCCAAACCTCATTGGTTGAAAGAAATACAAAAAGAATCAAAGGAATAAAGTGATGAGCAGCATTGGTGTAGGGGGTAGTTGAATTGTTAAAGATGCATGACCTTCTAACTACCATTAGGAAGATGAAATGGCTGTTCATTGACTGTTAAAATGGAGGCAATGGAAGGAAGAGGGTGATTTTGGAAAAATCTAGCAAACAGACTCCAATGGATTGTAGAGTAGACTACTAATATCCCATAGAGACATTATACTCTGTAGTTCTCTATAAACATTTATAATAATATACTCAACATCACCTTTACGAGCTAGTTTTCCCAAGTTGTATTAGGGTCCTAACCTAACTCGCTTTACTCTAAGAAATAATCATACATAGTATAAGGCCATCACTTTATAACAAGGTCCATTAAATTAGTGTTCAACAAATAATGTAAAAAGAGTCTCTTTATTAATTAAGACCCATTAGGAAATAGCATTTTGACCATGTCAAGTAGTTAGGATTTTGGACATTTGAAGCTATTTAAAAAATATTTGAGGTTATGAAATGTTTGGTGAATAATATTGTAACGAAGCTATGCTCAATTGAATGGTTTCTAGGGACCATAAGAGGCATGTGAATATTGTTCCCATAAAAAAAATCTCTTTGTCTATCATATTCTACTATTAGTTTCTCATATTCTTGGTTCTAAGTTGCTTGTTTTTGGTGTAATTCATTCTAACCTTGTTATATACTCTGTGATTCTCAAGTTACATGGCTAAGTAACACCACAAGTGATATTAGAGCCATGATCTTGAGACAACAAGGCTCTGAGAATTAATAATAATAATATTTAGGCTAGAGACATGTTCTAGTGTCTTAAAATAATCATAGAGATCCGTTGTTCAATGGATAAACTCGTGGCTAGGGATCAATACATGCAACCAATCAGTTGTTACTTAATCATGTAGTACCCTCATTTCATGCAATTGTTGGACACTGTTGTACATCTTGTTGGAACCCTTTTGAGTAGTACCATATCAAGCAACACATGCACACATAATCATTTCCACATACCTAGGGTATATCAAAACTACTATAGGTCACTTGAAACCATCATGTGTATGTCTTCTTGCTATAGTGGCACCGAGAAAAACACTCACGAAGATGCTTTCATTCACATGGGTAGTACGACTAAGGGCACGATTGAGCCTTCTTAGTTAGTGCCTTGAGATATTGGGTTGAGTACTACTATTAGACCCTACAAGTATATAAGATATCTATAGCACATGACAATCCATTTACTTCATAACCCTCAAAAAGATGAGAAACCTTCTCTCTACAACCTATTTGTGAGATTTCCTCATTTTCTCTCAGCAGCACAAAAATTCACTAAGGGAGGTCACACAAAATTCCTACATATTTGATTTGACTCTAGCAATAATTTGGTAATCCTACCAATGCAGTAACATTCAATCCCTACCATGGAAAAGTCTAGAGGGTTCATAAATCCCTTGTTTATGACCTACCTCATTGGATTGCTTGCATCACACTGATCGGTTTAATATATATTTCTCATAACCTTTATGGGGAGTCCCAAAAACCTTATTTGTGACCTACCTCCATAGAATCCTTGCTTCGTATTGATCATTTTGCTATATATCTCCCACAACCCTGGTTTGGTAGGCCCTATCCCTCTTCTTCTGCACTTCTTACTTTTTTTCTCCCATGGTACACACCCGCAACCATACCAGCATGGATAATACATACCATAATTCTCCTCAACTCAATATGAAACCTTCCACTTTCCTGTTAACCTTCAAACCCTTTCCTCTGAGGTGGGACAACTCACTAAGGATGTGTGCCAACTCACCTAGTGGACGATCAAATATTGAAAAAAACACTCCAACACCCATTTTTTGCTGGGTTACTATTTCCCAACATTGTGGATATGTTTTCCACTGGGACACCTCATCTCATGAAGCTATGGCCACTGAAGACCAAGACTCTCACTCTCTATTCCGGGAACACCGGTCTCTCTCCTCTGAATAAAAAACTCTATCGCACAATTTTTCAAATATTGACATGTGGAAATTTGATGGCTCCAGCCCACCAAGTTGGGTCACTCAAATGGAGCATTATTTTTTAGTCCATGGAATTAAAGATCGTCTCCAAAAGTTGAAAATCAAATCCTTATTTTTAGATTTTGAATGTTGGAAGTGGTAGCAATGGTACTAGAATTTTCAACACCTCTATGTCCCTTGGAGCCAATTTTTGAAGATCCTTAAGGAGCAATTTGACTGTGACACTCATTATTTATGGCACTTAACTAAAGTATTCCAAATAGGCATGGTTTTGGACTACATGACAACATTTGAGTAGTTGTCCATCTACACTGAAGGCCTTTCTGATTCTTATTTTTAGGATGTCTCTTTATTGTCCTCAAGGAGGCAATTTGTGCACATGTCCTTATCCAACAACCCTCCACTTGGTTGAATCTTGTGATAAATCTCGTGAAATTGAATTGGTCATCAAATTCCAAAACCAAACTCTCTTATGTTTCCTTTCACATTGTATCTCTCATGGATCCCCCTCCTAGTAGTTCCCCCACCCCACCTTCCGGCATCCATAATCTCAACCGAGATACCATGGTTGAGAATCAACACATTGGCCTTTGTTACAATTGTGATGAAAAATATGTCAGAGGACATAAATGTAAAGAACATAAAATCTTCTTGATTAAATCCAACACCCATGAGGTCCCATACACCAACATAGTAGAACCTCTACCTAAATAAGAAGGTGATGACCAAATAACGCCTCTTGAAAATGCTCGTGAAATCCCAGTTCCCAAAGAGTGACCACAAATTTTCCTGCATGATTTATTTGATTTTCTACTACTCAAACCCTAAAATTGATTGGCTACATAAAGCATAATAAATTCATTGTGCTTATTGAAAATGGAAACACCCATAATTTCCTATATAGCTTTGTAGTGGAAAGAACCAATTTCTATATATGTCCCATTTCCAATTTCCAAGTCTTGGTAGCCAATCGAGGTACAATGAAAAGTGGTGGGCGATGTGAGAAATTCAACCTACAAATGGGAGAATATAATCTAAAGACTTAGATGTTAGTTATTAACATGGGTGGTTTTTATATCATTTTGGGCATTGAATGGATCGGGACCTTAGGTCCTGTCACCATGGATTTCTATGAACTTTTAACATGCTTCACTCAAGCCGGGCACACTCATTACCTTCAGGGAATTCCTCTAGGTTCACCTGAAATTATCTCTTCCTGCCACATGGAGAAACTATTAAATAAGGACCACTATGATGTTATTGCTCAGTTCAATGCAATCCAAGTTATGGACACCCCCACTCAAATATTCACCCTAACTTGCAACAAGTTATCTATAAGCTGTAACAACACATTTTTTAGGCACTCAAGGTTTACCACCATCCCATGGAGAGCATGATCATGCCACTTTAACTCCATGTAGTCAACCCCCCATTGTCCATCCTTACTACCACCCTTTTTCTATTAATAACAAAATTAAAAAGATAATTTATGAATTGTTATATGTTGGTGTTATCTATCCTAGAACCAACCCCTATTCTTCACTTGTGTTTATAGTCCTAAAAAAGGAAGGTGTTTGGTGCATGTGTCTAGATTTTTTAGCTCTCAATAAAATCACCATCAAAGACAAATTTCCTATTCCAGTGATTGATGATCTCTTAGATGATTTGCATGACTCTAAATTATTCACCAAACTTAACCTTCATTGGGAATACCATCAAATATGAATGATAGAAGCAAATAGATATATACAAAACAAATCTATACACTCATGAAGGTCATTATGAGTTCTTGGTCATGCCCTTCAGCCTCTACAATGCCCCATCCACTTTTCAGAGTATCATGAATAATATTTGTTGCGCCTTCCTCCAACATTTTGTCTTGGTTTTGTTTAATGATATCTTAGTCTACAATCCCACCTGGAATGCCATCTCCAACATGTTTCTCATACTTTTCACTTATTACAGGATCAACAATTATTTATGAGCATTCCAAGTGTACATTTAGGGTGAATTAGGTTCAATACTTGGGCCATATTGTGAGTCAGGACAAGCTTCAGGTGGATCCCAAGAAAGTGGAAGTTATGAAGAACTAGTCATGCTCCAACACTCTCAAGAGATTGAGACGATTCCTTGTCCATGTAGGATATTACCGTAAGTTTGTGGGAAAATATGGGAAGATTGTAGCGCCTCTGATAGCATTCCTAAAGAAAATGCATTTTTCTTGGTATGAAACAATGGCGTAGGATTTCTCATCCCTCAACAAGTCCATGAGTACTATGCATTCTAGATTTTACTAAGACATTCATCCTAGAATGTGATGTCTTTTGTCATGGACTGATATCCATCTTATCCCAGGAAGTAAATCCCTTGGATTTCACCTATAAGTATCTCTATGATAGAAACTTGGGTAAATCCACCTATGAAAAATAAATGATAGCTATCATTCATGCAATTGAAACATGGGGCCCTTATCTAATCAATCGACATTTCTATATCAAGACAGACCATGATAGTCTCAAGTATTTCCTGGAATATTTTCTTTCCTCACCCGAGAAACATAAATTGGTCAATAATATGTTGTGATATGATTACGAAATAATTTATAAGAAAGGTTGTGACAATACAGTGATTGATTCCTTGTCTAGTCAATTTGAAGAGGAAGGTTCATTATTCTCCTAATCCTTTCCATCCCTTGGATGTATTGATGAAATGCGATAAGAATGGTTGTCCCAAGACATAGTTCACCACCTCATCAAATGGATTCAATTAGACCTAACTCCTACACCCGGGTATACATGGAACCAGAATATTTTTAGATATAAGGAACACAGATTTCTCACATAACATTCGACATTGAAACCAAGAATCTTGGTGGAACTACATTCATCACTCACACCGGGTCACTTAGGATTTAATAAAACTTATGAAAGAATTAATTTCTCTTTGATATGGAAGGAATGAAAAAATATATCCATAACTTCGTTACTACCTACACCATTTTCCAACGGCATAAGGGTGAAACCATGAAGTCACTAAGGGATTTGCAACCACTCGCTACTCCTAATAAGATCTTGTCGTACATCTCTATGGATTTCATTCAAGGAACTTCCTAAGGTAGGAATTAAAATAGTAATTATGGTGGTAGTAGATTGTCTGTTAGCCTTACCACCCACTTTAACACCCTCTTTGGTGTCCCGGGTTTTCCTGAATAAAATTATCAAATTCCATTGCATGCCTACTTATATTGTCTCTAAACGTGATCCCATTTTTACTAGCATGTTTTGGAAATATATCTTCACACTTCAAGGCACTCAATTGAATCTTAACATAGTATACCACTTACAAACAGATGATCAAATTGAAGTGATCAACAAGTTCTTGGAAAACTATATGCATTGCTTTGCATCCGATAAGACACACCAATGGGCACACTGTCTCCTTATGGATAAATGGTTGTATATAAATACCAGTTATCATGTTTCCATAAATATTACACCATATAAATTAATGTATGTCCCAAAACAATGATTTCCTATATACCAGGTACCTCACGAGTTTAGGCAATGGATGATGTAGTCACACTAGGGATGAAATTCTCTACGTCCTTAAAAGATAATTTGATTCTTTCCCAAAATAGAAATAAACAAAAATTCAATCAACGTCGCTTCAAGTGCTCCTTTCAAGTTGGGGATTGGGTGTTTCTTCGACTACAACCACGTAAATAGAGTTCTCTCAATACCTATCTCCATCAAAAGCTCACTCCAAGTTCTATGGACCCTACACTATTCTCCAATGCATTGGACAAGTCACATATAATCTTTCTCTTCCATATGACTCCAATATTCATCCTTTCCTCCATGTCTCTTGCCTTAAAAAAGTGGTTGCATCAAATTGAAAAGTATAGACTGATTTACTAGAATTGGATTAGGAAGGATCTATATGGATTCAACCATCTATAGTATTGGCTTCTAGGAAACTATTATTGTGAGGGCACACCATCAAAGAATTTTTGATCCAATGTTGGTAAGGCATTCTTCCAGAAGATGCCACTTGGGAACTAGTCAATGTTTTATAGAATTTATGCACCTTCGGCGTCAAGAGAAACATTAATTTTGAAGGGTGGGGGGGGGGGGGGGGGGGGATGTTAAGGTCCCCTAGCTCCCCTTACTTTAAGAATTAATCATATATAGTATGATTCCATAACTTTGTAATATGGATGAATAAGTTAGTGTTCAACCATGAATGTAAAAAGGGTCTCTTTATTAATTAAGACCCATTAGGAAATAGTATTTTGACCATGTCAAGTAGTTATCATTTTGGACATTTGAATCCTATTTAAAGAAACTTCAAGGTTATGAAATTTTTTGTGAAGAATATTTTAATAGAGCTCTACTCAAGTGAATGGTCTCCTGACCATAAGAGGCATGTGAACATTGTTCAGATAATAACAAAGCTCTTTTTATGCTATATTTTGTTATTATTGCCTCATATTTTGTGTTCTAAGTTGTGTTGATGTATTTGTAACTTCGGAAGATATTATGGTGTGTGTTATCATTGTATGTTGTTGTATCCCCATTGGGGATGTGTGTTACCCCTTTACATGATGTCTAAATTGTATCTATACCTTGAGGTACAACCTCATTGTAAGTCGGGGCAATAGTCCCCAGTGTAACATCATGTAATATGTACTTGTAGTCTCTCTAGGAGAAGTGGGTCCCATGTGAGATGACATGTATGATCGAATGTTATTTTGTTCAGTGACTTGAAAGGGTATAAATAGGGAGGCACTCTACCTCATTTATACACACCTAATACACTCTCAAGTGCGCATGAGAGAAATAGAGAGTCATAGGAGGAGAGATAGATAGATGTAGAATACTTCTACTGCTTTTGATCATCTTACTATTCTAAATAAGTTTGCAGGGTTTTCTCCTTTATGGTTTCCCCGGTGAAAATATTTGTGTCTCGTGTATTTTTTATATCTTATGCATATTGTTGTACTTGTTATTATTTCAGATAAAGATCCTAGATAATATAATAAGATCTTAAGAAAAAACAACATGGTATCAGAGCCTCTTTGAAAGAAGGCACTATGCAGCTACAGGAACTAGGGCTTCCTAGATGAAGGTTTTCTCTCCACGGATCATCAAGAAAAGAGGGCTATGATAACTCGCCTCACTAGGGTGCGTCTTTTGGTGGTAGCAGTTTCTGAATCAGAGAAGTTCTAATTTTTAGCTGCAACTACTACCGGAAGGAACTAGGGTGTCAAGTATCAGAGGCTTCCCACCTCAGTTTTCAGAAAGTGAACTATTTAAGAAACTCACCTCAAGGAGGCACATCTTTTTGTCCAAACAGAATTCCCAAACTCCAAGTTTGGAAAATTAGGGTTTCTCTAACAAGCCCTAGGTCATCTTGCTCCGGAACCTGGTCAGACACCTCAAATTGGTAAGATCCAAATCTTTACTATTTCCATATAAGGTTCTCATTTTGAAAATATGACTCACCATACTCAGCTTGAGGACAAGCTTGGAGGGGCTAATAAGTTCTGGGAATGGAAGTATAGGATCTCCCTGATCCTTGAATAAAATGACTTGGATCAGTTTATCTCTGGAGATGTTCCAAAACCAGAGAGAGATGAGGCAAAGGATGCTCATAAGAGAAGCATGGATAAGGCTAAGAGAATCATTGCAGATTCTATCAAGGATCACCTCATCCCCCATGTGTTTTCATTCAAGACACCGAAGGAAGTATATGATGCTTTGACAAATATGTTCGAAGGTAATAACATCAATCAGAAGATGACTTTGAGGAACCAGCTGAAGAATGTGAAGATACAGAACTCCGAGACTATACGGTTCTACTTCATAAGGGTTTCTTGAATCAGTTGAAGAAAATGTCAAAGAAGGAGAAATTGTAATGACTACAGTGAATGGTCTCCCTAGATCATGAGACTCATTCATTCAAGGGATTTGTGCAAGAAGGAAGTTGATCTCTTTCAACAGACTTCGAGAAGAGTGTGCACAAGAAGAAACTAGACTTGTGAGAAGAGAAGAAAGGATGGGATCAACTGATGATCAAGATGTTACAGTCTACACTAGGAAGAACTTCAAGAAGAAGGAGAACTTTCTTCACAACAAGAACAAAGACAAGAAACCGAAGAATACCAAAAGAGATCTTTCAAATGTTTGATGTTATACTTGTGATGAGAAGGGACACTTGGAAAGAGATTGTCCCATACAGAAAAAGAGACACCATGCTAATATTTCCAAAGATGATGAACCAACAAACAAAAGATTCAAACGAGAGAAGGATGATTCGGATGAAGAGTATGTGCTAATCTCAGCACTTACTGGCACTATCATACATGAAAGCAATGATTAGCTCATGGATAGTGGAGCTTCCAAACACATGACGAGATACTAGGAATCATTCATCACATTAGAGGAAATTTCAATTTAAAATGGGCCTTCCAAAAATAATACAAATTCGATGTCATGGTGTATTAGCCAATCAAAATTCTTTAAAATTCAAAAAGGGAGCACCTCTTAAACAATTTTTGAATATAAATTTGGGGATAGGTATCATTCAAAAACTACTTTTTTGTTCGTATTTTTGACATATCTCCATGTGTTTTTATTCAAATTTCGATCGGTGGAGATCGTTGACATCATCATCACGTTTTTTAGGTATTTCTTGCTTTTGGGGTAGCGGGGCCCATCAAAAGTATGCCGAGTGGGTACTCGTTGGATGCGTAATTTAATTCTGCATCCAACGAGCTCTCTCGATCGAAATTTGAGTAAAAATATAGGGAGATATGTCGAAAATACGAACAAAAAAGTAGTTTTTTCTTTTCTTCCTCCAAAATTAATAAATATTATTTTATTATTTTAACTATTATTTTGTTAATTTTCCTTAGGAGGCCCATTTTGAGTTGAAATTTCCTCTAATGATATGTCTGAACATGAGTCACCTCACAAGATGAAACTTGGCGATTATTATCAATACCCCATAAAAGGGAGTGGTGAATCTTCATACAAGATTGACTCTGAAAAATACTTAAAGATGAAGGATGTGCTATATGTTCCAGGATTGAAGAATAATCTTCTCTCCATAACTACACTAGATGCAAAAGGAATTAGGGTTGCATTTTTCGTTGTCCAAGATCTGATGTGTCCCAGAGGATGCAACAGTGATTGGAGAAGAAGACAGAGGCTTCTACAAGTTGAAGGGACATCCTGAACAAGCATTGGTTCATGAGTCAATTGAACCAAATGAACTATGGCACAGAAGGCTTGCACATGTGCACTATGGATCACTACTGATGGAAAGAAAAGAAGTTTCAGTATTTCCAAAGATTCAAGAAAAGCATGAGGTAATTTGCAAAGGATGTGCAAAAGAAAAGAATGCAAAGAAGACATTTCCCATCAGTGCAATCAAGGCTAAAGGAATATTGGAGATAGTACAATTGGATGTATGTGGACCCATGTCTTCTAGCTCATTAAGTGGGTATGTGTACTATGTGTCCGTTATAGATGATTTCTCACATAAGACTTTGAAATATTTCCTGAAAGAGAAAAGTGAAGTTTTCAGTAAGTTCAAGGAATATAAAGCCTTGGTCAAGAACCAAACAAATAGGAAGATTAAGATTCTATGGTCAAATAATGGCAGTGAGTTCACTACGGAAGAATTCAAGGAACTCTGTTTGAGAATCTGGGATTAAGAGGGAGTTAAGCACTCCATACAATCCTCAGCAAAATGGGGTTACAGAACAAAAGAACCGAACCATAATGGGAGCACCGAAATAAATTTTGTTTGAACAGTATCTTCCTATGCACCTTTGGGCAGAGGCAGCAAGAGCAGTTGTGTATGTACAAAAATGTACTTCTTATAGAGCACTTGACAACAAGACTCCTCGAGAGGCTTTCTCAGGAGTGAGACCCAGAGTCATCCATCTGAGAATATTTGGTTTCCCAGTGTACATACATGTCCCAAAGGAGAAAAGGACCAAGCTCAATCCTTCTAGAAGGAAGGGTGTATTTGTATCACAGAGTGATACATCAAAGGCCTACCGAATATACTTCCCAATATTAAATTCTTTAAAGATTTCAAATACTTCATCCTTATTTTTCAAGAAGTATATCCAAGTCTTGCAGGAATAGTCATTAATAAAGGAAGCATAGTAAACATACCCACTTAATGAAGTGGTTTGCATTGGCGCACATCTGTCTGAGTGGATGATATCTAAGATCCCTTTTGCTTTACTGTCATTGTTTGGATAACAGTTCTTAGTATACTTTACTTGTGCACATCCTTTGCACACTCATTCATGATCTATCTGAAATTCTTATAGACCAGTCACAACCTTACTTACAATTGGTAAAGCTTTGTAGTGAATCTGAGCAAGCCTTATGTGCCATAGCTCACACGGGATTATGGTGCTGGTCATTAATGTTGAATCTACATGTCCCTTTAATTTTTAGAGTAATCCTTCTTCAACTCCAATTTCTATTGCATCATCTATGGTTTTTCCTTTTTTCCACATGACCACTCTTACATCCACAAAGGAAACTCTGAAGCCTTTCTTGTCTAAGCCTGAAATAGAAAGAAAGTTCTTGTTTAGTCCTGGGACATACATGACATATTTCATCTTCATGGAATTTCCAAACTCCAACTTATAGGATGCTTCTCCCATTCCTTTGATGGGATATTGGGAATCATCTCCAGGCATTACTTTGTGTGGAGATTCCTTTTGTACAAGACATGAGAGTGAGTCCTTGTAACCTGTCATGTGCTTGGAGGAACCATTGCCCACTAGCCAGGTGTCATTTCTTAGTGAGACTGAGCCTGTTAGAGAAGAGATCAATACATATTATTCACTGGATTCTTCATCCTTCTTTTCTTCCTCTTCAACTTGTCGGTCACTATCTTTAGTAGCATGGGCCTGAAATCTTTTCATCTTCTTAACTATTTATGCTTTCATAGGACAATTAATAGAAATGTGTCCCAATTTGTGGAAAGTGAAGCATTCATAATTTGAGAAGTCTTTCTTGAATTTCTTAAACCCTTGAGTCCTTTTATGAGGATGGTCATGGCTCTTTCTTTTTTTCTTGCCTTTGGTATGGACAGTTAAGGCTTGATCCTCATTGTTATTTATCTTTTCTTCTCAGGTTGTTATCCTTTCTTCTTCTTGGACACATTCTTCCCATAACTGTCAAAACTTGGTTAGTTTCCTTATTAAACATATTCCTCAAATGAAGCATTCCCAATCTCTTGGAAGACCATTCAAGGTGGTCATTAATACTTTTTCTTCTTCAACCATATCACCAATAGCTTCTAATTGATCCTTGATTTGAGCTACTCTTGTAAAGTAAGACTGCATGGTCTCTAACTTTTGAGCTATTACACTTTTTAGGTGATTCTTCAGGGTCATCTTCCTATTGATGTTTCGTCCTTCAAATAGACTGGATAGAGCATCAAACATTTATTTTGGATTCTCCCTTGAGGATACTTGAGAGATCAATTTATCTTTAATGGAGTCAGCTATGATCATATCCTTCTTATACTTCGACTTGGATTCAACTTCTTTCGGTTCTTCCACTTCCTCCTTTGCAAATATTTCTAGATCATTCTCTTGTAGGATGAACATGATCCTATACTTCCATGCTCTGAAGTTTTCAGCACCTTCAAGCTTTTCATCTAGCTTGGTATTCGTTGTCATCTTTAATAGATAGAGAACTTCAAATGGAATAAGGAGGGATAGTACTTACTTGATGAAAACAACTTCTGGTTGTCCTTCTGGAAGACGTAGGGTTTGATGCAGAAACCCAAATTTTCCCATTGGGATCACTAGTAGGGTTGAGTGATGGAAAATATGTGCATCTTTATGGCGAGGTAGACTGTATCTTGATTTTCTGAGATTGATGATGGATTCTCAGGAAAACTAAATCCCTAGTTTGTCCCGACAATAGTGACTGGTCCAAAAACTTGAACTTCTTGGAATCCAATTATGTCTTCAAAAAAATATGCACTCTTCATGGGAGAGTTGAGTGATCCCTCTTTTCAAATTGATTTTTTGAGGGATTTGTTAGGAGTAACAAACCCTAACTATGCAATGTTTCCTTTCAGGGTGGCTCTGATACCATGTGAAGTTTTCTTAATTTTCTTAGATGATATCTTAAAACAAATTGTTACTAGAAGATCATTCAACAACTACAGAAACATAAGAACACAAGAACACACAATAATTTTCCTTGAGGAAACCACAAGGGAGAAAACCCTGCAAAACTTCCTCAGTATAGAACTGTGACCAGAGCAGTGTGAAACCCAGACAACTGATTCTCTCTTCTTTCTGGTGCACTTTTTCTTCATTCTCTTTCAAAACAGTTTGAGTGAGTGAGTACAAATGAAGGGAATCACCTCCCTATTTATATTCTTTAGTTGATTTGACCTCTAACCTAGCAGGGCTGACTTATCTAACTTGCCGGGCTGACTTGTCTAGAAAGACACCAAAAATAACATTTATTATATTGACACTTGGGTACTATTGACCCGACTTACATCTAGAGGTTTACATTGATTATTTCACTGACTCTTACAAGACCAAACTCATATCCTGAATGAGGAACAAAATAAATACATCTTGAATATCTTCTGAAGTTTTAATACTTTAACAGATGTTATCTCTCAATGATGACTCTCCTCTCAACATAGTATGTCATGATAGAGTCTTGATCAAATTCCCTAATGGTAGAGTGAAGGGGATTATTAGAGTTTTGCATATTCCATGTTTAGCATAGAACCTACTATCAATAAGTAAATATAATGATGTAGGTGTTAAGATGTTTTATCTAAAAAGGGGTGTAAGATGGTATAAGAAGCTATGTTACTTGCGAAGGGTGTTCATTATGGACACTATGTTCTAGCTTGATGTGTGTACCATTTAGTGTAATAGTTATTCAATTTCTATAATGAGGAGATCTATATAATCTACACCTTCATAATAAGAAATTGTATCTTCTTCCAATGGTCATGCTTTATGGGTACCTAAATGAGATCTCACTTCAAAAAGTAAGTTATGTATAGAGAAAATGATCTGAAACAAGTCTTGAATGGAAAGAGCCTCAGTTTATGGAAAATTATTAGTGAATGAGAATTATAGTGGATCTTCAAAGGAGTGGGGGTGATGATTGGCTTGCTAATCATACGCTAAACCACTTTCTAACTCATCAAAACCCAAACATCATTGGTTGCAAGAAATACAAAAAAATCAAAGGAATAAAGTGATGAGGAGCATTGGTGTAGGGGGTAGTTGAATTTTTAAAGATGCATGACCTTCTAACTGCCATTAGGAAGATGAAATGGCTCTTCATTAACTGTTAAAATGGAGGCAATGGAAGGAAGAGGGTGATTTTGGAAAAATCTAGCAAACAGACTCCAATGGATTGTAGAGTAGACTACTAATATCCCATGGAGACATTATACTATGTAGTTCTCTATAAAAATTTATAATAATATACTCAACATCACCATTACGAGCTAGTTTTCCCAAGTTGTATTAGGGTCCTAGCCTAACTCTCTTTACTCTAAGAAATAATCATACATAGTATAAGGCCATCACTTTACAACAAGGTCGATTAAATTAGTGTTCAACAAATAATGTAAAAAGAGTCTCTTTATTAATTAAGACCCATTAGGAAATAGCATTTTGACCATGTCAAGTAGTTAGGATTTTGGACATTTGAAGCTATTTAAAAAATCTGAGGTTATGAAATGTTTGTTGAATAATATTGTAACAAAGCTATGCTCAATTGAATGGTTTCTAGGGACCATAAGAGGCATGTGAATATTCTTCCCATAAAAAAAAATCTCTTTCTCTATCATATTCTACTATTAGTTTCTCTTATTCTTGGTTCTAAGTTGCTTGTTTTTAGTGTAATGCATTCTTCTTGTTATATACTCTGTGATTATCAAGTTACATGGATAAGTAACACCACAAGTGATATTAGAGCCATGATCTTGAGACAACGAGCCTTTGAGAATTAATAATAATAATAATTAGGCTAGAGACATGTTCCAGTGTCTTAAAATAATCGTAGAAATCCTTTGTTCAATGGATAAACTTGTGGCTAGGGATCAATACATGCAACCAATAAGTTGGTACTTAATCATGTAGTACCCTCATTTCATGTAATTGTTGGATACCATTGTAAATCTTGTTGGAACCCCTTTGAGTAGTACCATATCAAGCACAACATGCACACATAATCATTGCCACGTACCTAGGGTGTATCAAAATTACTATAGGTCACTTGAAACCATCATGTGTATTTCTTGTTGCTATAGTGGCACCGACAAAAACACTCAGGGAGATGCTTTTATTCACATGGGTAGTATGACTAAGGGCACGATTGAGATTTAGTTAGTGCCTTGAGATATTGGGTTGAGTACTACTATTAGACCCTACAAGTATATAAGAGATCTATAGCACATGACAATCCATTTACTTCATAACCCTCGAAAAGATGAGAAACCTTCTCTCTACCACCTATTTGTGAGATTTCCTCATTTTCTCTTAGCAATACAAAAAATCACTTGGGGAGGTCACACAAAATTTCTACATATTTGATTTGTCTCTAACAATAATTTGGTAATCCTACTACTCAGACCCTGAAATTGATTGGCTACATAAAGCATAATAAATTCATTGTTCTTATTGAAAATGGAAACACCCATAATTTCCTATATAGCTTTGTAGCGGAAAGAACCCATTGCTATATATGTCCCATTTCCAATTTCCAAGTCTTGGTAGCCAATGGGGGTACAATGAAAAGTGGTGGGCGATGTGAGAATATCAACCTACAAATGGGAGAATATAATCTAAAGACTTAGATGTTAGTTATTGACATGGGTGGTTTTTATATCATTTTGGGCGTTGAATGGATTGGGACCTTAGGTCCTATCACCATGTATTTCTATTAACTTTTAACATGCTTCGCTCAAGCCGGGCACACTCATCACCTTGAGGGAATTCCTCTAGGGTCACCTGAAATTATCTCTTCCTTCCACATGGAGAAACTATTAAATAAGGACCACTATGATGTTATTGCTTAGTTCAATGCAATCCAAGTTATGGACACGCCCACTCAAATATTCACCCTAACTTGCAAAAAGTTATCTATAAGATGTAACAACACATTTTTTAGGAACTCAAGGTTTACCACCATCCCATGGAGAGCATGATCATGCTGCTTTAACTCCATGTAGTCAACCCCCCATTTTCCATCCTTACTACCACCCTTTTTCTATTAAGAACAAAATTAAAAGATAATTTATGAATTGTTATATGTCGGTGTTATCTGTCCTAGAACCAACCCTTATTCTTCACTTGTATTTATGGTCCTAAAAAAGGAAGGTGTTTGGTGCATGTGTCTATATTCTTGAGCTCTCAATAAAATCACCATCAAAGACAAATTTCCTATTCCAGTGATTGATGATCTCCTAGATGAGTTGCATGATTCCAAATTATTCACCAAACTTGACCTTCAT
Source organism: Pseudotsuga menziesii (assembly GCA_001517045.1). Taxonomy (NCBI): domain Eukaryota; kingdom Viridiplantae; phylum Streptophyta; class Pinopsida; order Pinales; family Pinaceae; genus Pseudotsuga; species Pseudotsuga menziesii. Next base: position 48,104 of record LPNX010458809.1, on the reverse strand, counting down.
TGGGAATACCATCAAATATGAATGATAGAAGTAGATAGATATATACAAAACAAATCTATTCACTCATGAAGGTCATTATGAGTTCTTGGTCATGCCCTTCAGCCTCTACAATGCCCCATCCACTTTTCAGAGCATCATAAATAATATTTGTTGCGCCTTCCTCCAACATTTTGTCTTGGTTTTGTTTGATGATATCTTAGTCTACAATCCCACCTGGGAATGCCATATCCAACATGTTTCTCATACTTTTCAATTATTACAGGATCAATAATTATTTATGAAGCATTCCAATTGTACATTTAGGGTGAATTAGGTTCAATACTTGGGCCATATTGTGAGTCAAGACAAGCTTCAGGTGGATCCCAAGAAAGTGGAAGTTATGAAGAACTAGTAGTGCTCCAACGCTCTCAAGAGATTGAGAGGATTCCTTGTCCATGTAGGCTATTACCATAACTTTGTGGGAAAATATGCGAAGATTGTAGCTCCTCTGATAGCATTCCTAAAAACAATGTATTTTTCTTGGTATGAAACAATGGCGTAGGATTTCTCATCCCTCAACGAGTCCATGAGTACTATGCATTCTATATTTTACTAAGACATTCATCCTAGAATGTGATGCCTTTTGTCATGGACCGATATCCATCTTATCCTAGGAAGTAAATCCCTTGGATTTCCCCTGTAAGTATCTCTATGACAGAAACTTGGGTAAATCCACCTATGAAAAAGAAATGATAGTTATCATTCATGCAATTGAAACATGGGGCCCTTATCTAACCAATCGGCATTTCTATATCAAGACATACCATGATAGTCTCAAGTATTTCCTGGAATAGTTTCTTTCCTCGCCCGAGCAACATAAATTGGTCAATAAGCTGTTGTGATATGATTACGAAATAATTTATAAGAAAGGTTGTGACAATATAGTGATTAATTCCCTGTCTAGTCAATTTGAAGAGGAAGGTTCATTATTCTCCTAATCCTTTCCATCCCTTGGATGTATTGATGAAATGCGATAAGAATGGTTGTCCCAAGACATAGTTCACCACCTCATTAAATGGATTCAATTATACCTAACTCCTACACCCGGGTATACATGGAACCGAAATATTTTTAGATATAAGGAACGCAGATTTCTCACATAAGATTCGACATTGAAACCAAGAACCTTGGTGGAACTACATTCATCACTCACACCAGGTCACTTAGGATTTAATAAAACTTATGAAATAATTAATTTCTCTTTGCTATGGAAGGCATGAAAACATATATCCATAGCTTCGTTACTACCTATGCCATTTTCCAATGGCATAAGGGTAAAACCATGAAGTCACTAAGGGATTTGCAACCACTCCCTTTTCCTAATAAGATCATGACATACATATCTATGGATTTTGTCAAAACCCAAATTTTCTGAAAAATTTAAATTTTTTAAATTTACATAATATTAATATCAATGCAGTTAACTAATCATTTAATTAGTTATATGTCACCAGCTTATTCTTTGAATTCATCTGTTAGTTGGCAGAGTAATTGAACAGTTCCTTTCAGTTTACTGACTTGTTTCTTTTTGCGACCATAAGGTGGGTCTGTCATGAAAAGCTGGGCTTACTTAGCTTCCGAGCTAACGCAGAAGTTTCCCTCTATTACAGATATGCAGGTAAGATGTTCGGGTGCTGCTAACGAATCTCTAAAGTATTCAATAAATATTTCCTGCATACAAATTTAATTAAGTAGAAGAGTGTACCTGCTAGTCAGATTTCTCAAGCGTAAGGAGGTAAAGCATTAACTGATTTCTTTTAAAGTCTTGCTGATAATGAAATGAACTCTACTAGTAAGGATAACAGCTATTTTTTTTTCCTTCGTAGTAGCAATATTTAATATTCTTATAGAGTTCTAACCCATTGGATGTTCGTACTAATTGCAAGTGGAAAATACGATAATTATTTCTTTACTAGCACAGTAAATATTGCAGGGTCACAACATCAAATATCTAATTTTTAAATTACTGCACTATACCATGATTGAATTTGCAACTGCAATTGTAGAATGATAAGGAGGTTTAAGTACCAGCTTATATTTTTCTTAATTCAAGAATTAACAAGTTTACTACTTGATACAAATCATTTTTAAAGTCTTCCTTTAGTCTTTTAAAAATCTGTATAGTTTAGGAATACTATTTCTATTCCATGGTCAATAATTCGATGGTAAACTTAAAGATCATTCCCAGTTTCATTATACTCAAATACCACTCTATGATTTTCATAACCATACTATCAAGCAAAGAAGGCTAACTTACCCAAGCTATCTATCATGTAATGACTTTATAATATCTTTTAAAATCCTTGAGCTTGAATTTGATCCAAGGCTAATTGTCACAAAAATATTCTATGACTATTAATAGGATTGTTATTATACAAGCAAGGGATGATCATATGGTCAAGAGTAAAACCATAATCATGATCAATGGATCACTTACTTGGATTATTACAATGCTATAGACTTTTATATTATGATGCATTTTACCTCCAATCGTGAACTAGGGCAATTGATAATATAGAAATAGAGTTATAATAAGGTATGCCATGGTAACTATTATTAATCCTTTGTTCTTATATTTCATTAACAAACAAATACAATCTTTATACATAAATGTGTTAGACCAAATGATAATCGAGTTCTACATTATAATGTTTTATAAACATCACTCTAATGTTTACGTGGTTGATTATATAATGCAGGTGGTTGACTATGGTATAACGAACCTTGTGGAATCCCCACGTTATGATTTGGGTTGTGAAAAATCATTGGTGATCTTGTCGTGGAACTATAGTGTTCCTACCCACTGCATGCCAATAATTAAAAGGGTTACGTGGGCTCTTCCCAGCCATGCACTATCGTTTAAAAAGGTTTGACTCAAACCCTAGTTGTCATTCCTCCACTGCCTTCGATCCTCCGGCCGCTCTGCAAAACCTCCTGGTCTGTTCCACGGCTTGCATTGTCTACTAGCAGTACCTTTGCTGGTTCATCTCCTCGTGGCTCATGTACTGCATTGTGAGGAAGATACTGTGTCAATTAGCTTGTTGTTGGATATTGAGCAGCATCGATTCTCTTAGGGTTTTCTCCATTGGCACCCATTTCTCGAACTCTTTACTGTATAGGTCATCGCCTTAACTTGTGCTGTGATTCATCCTCCATCATGACAGGTTGCTTTTTCTCCCGCAAGCGCCTTCTCTTCTACGGTAAATGAAGGGTTTACCTTTCTTCCTACTGGTGGTTATCTTGCTGTTCTTCAGTGGGCATATATCTGTTAAATGTTAAGGTAAGATACAGGGTTTTCCTTCATTTTCTTTTCGAAGTAATAGCTTATACAAACAACATTTTTTTTTTGGCAAAGTTTTTTAATATAATGTTATCTTTTGTTACAGGGTTGGTCTTCTCCTCTCAGCGTGGAAGGTACGAGATTTCAACAACTGCTACTCCCGGTAAGCCTAGTTTTTACTCATGGCATTCTCCTCCTTGCTGGTCCTTTAGGGTAGTCATGGGTTTGGCTTCGTGGTGCTTAACCCTCACCGTTACTTTGGTTCAGTTGGTGAACCTAAACGCTATTAAAAGAGTTCAACTCTTCGCTTAGCAAGGGGTCTTGGTTGAAGCCGAGACTGTGGGTTTTTGGGTCTTTTATTGATTACTGGGTAAAGCATGTATATATATATTACTGTTGTACAAGCTGTAAGCTTTATTTTGTAAAATATGTTGGAAGCCGTGAGGTACCAAGGAGATAAAACTCCATCCATTTGATGAACCTCAGTACATACTTTTAATTTTGGCAGGGTCTACCCTGAACTTGGAGCTATGCGCTGTCCATACAATTTTTATTAAGTTAATATGTTGTTACTATATAGTTTTGAAACCATATATTGTTTAAACTTGGCTTAATGAGGCTATCTAACTTCGATACCTTCGATTCCTGTGAATTCGATAAATACTTGATTTACTCTTTGTAATTTATTTATGGTATTAGCTGATAGGGTTTTTCTGTATATTAATAATAAATTGGATTGATTATTTACTCAAAGAATTTTATAAATCGTTATAATAGTTATACTTTGTAAATTATAAAGTTTGAATGTTTTAATGACATTCTCAAAGTCATTGACAGTGTAACCTTGGTTACAGGTTTTATATTAGTTTTTCTGTTTATTAATAATAAATTACACATTACTGTGATTTCTAATTCATATTATTTCTATACAGTAGATAATAAGGCAATAATTATTACTTATTATAATAATTAAATTACCCTACCTGGAATGCTTATTATTAATTACACTGCACTTTTGAAATTATAAGAGTTTCCAGTTATGCTTTATATAATATAATTAAGCTCGCACTTTGTTATTTTCTTACTGTAGATTATACACATGAATTTTTACTCTTTAGTATTTCTTTTATAAATTTACTGTCAAGGATTCTCTACTCGGTTTAAACCTTGACTTACTAGTTATTAAGAAATTTGCAAGTGTTAACTTACAGTTTATACCCTTCAGCTTATACAGGGTCTTTATATTCTTATTTGATTGTATTAATGTTCTTAAGTACTATTTATTTACCTCGCAGTACAGAAAGTATAAAAGGTTTCAGTTTGTATTTAATGTAATAAATACATTACCTGAAGTTCCATAATAGTAATACTCCTATAGTGTATGTAATAGAAATTTATTGTTGTTAAAAATAAAGGTATTATCTCTCCTGAGAGTAACTATGTTTCCATGATCATTATTTAGTTTATTCTATAACATTCTGTTATTTATTTCTTGAGCCAATTTTGTTAAATACTAAGTAAGGTTCTGTATTTATTTGGTTTATCTGTTTGGTTAAAATAATTGTATATATATAAATCAAATACTACTACTTAAGATTTATCTCATATACTTATATACATATAGTAGCATTCATTTACCATCTAAGAAAAATAGGATAACAGCTTTGTAAACTATTTGGGCTCAGTCAAAAATTAAAAGGAAGAATAAGAAATAAATTGACTACATCACTGAACATACATACAGTCTAACACAACTTGGTTTAACTGTAGAGTCTAACAATATTTAATTACTCTTACTTTCAGTAATGTCTTTTTAGCATATAGAAGTTAAATTCTTTAAACTGAAAGAAACAGTTGTAAGGTTTAAACCGCAGGTAAACCTAGTAGAACCTTTCTTAAATACGACTATTGTATTCTTCTATCTATTCTTTACAAATGAATAGAATTACTGAGAGTAAAATACTGCACAAGGGAATAATTTTATCTATAACACATGCTACTGTCAGTAAAACAAATATTTCTTCTGATGATAGGTAAAGAAACAATCTATTATTCTACAATCTCATCATACCATCTTTTTATAATTTTACCCCTGTGCTGGAGTACAGTCTGGTAAAAACCCAGATGAGGAAAAACACAGTGGGTCTTTATTTTTCATCAAGGATTCTATTACTGATAAACTAAGCATTTACATCACTAAACCAGCTAAATCTTATATCATAACCTACGAACATATCGTTTATCCATTCACAGTTATTAAAACAAAGACAGTTAAGTGACAGAACCTGCTTAAACTTTGGACAACAACAACAATGGGAGGCCGTTCCTCCCTACCAACTCCTGGAGAGCGCTCAAGCAAGGACTCCTCAGGACCCCCGAGCTTGCTCTGGTCTCCCTGGCTGGAACTAGGTGCAGCAATAGTCAGATACAAATCTTCAACACTCAGTATCAAATCTGAACTTATCAGTAAGTTCTACCAGCTAACAAGCTGTAATAAACCAAGTTACTGCAACAATCCTCTCAGAACAACTTCCTTACTGTTTTCTCTTTTTCCCCAAATGAATTTCCTGAATAGCATTCCACCTGAATGTTTCTTCTCTGAAAAATATCTGAGCAGCCTCAGCTCTATTCATTGGGACTTTTAAAAGATTGCCTAGGTCTTTTTGGGTTAGTTGTCATTTAATGAGCCACCTGCTCTGATCCCACTTTCTTGGGGGATCATGACCCCGATTATAGGGAAGTTGCCACCTGCAACTTAGGAATTGTTTGAGGATGCTGCCACTTGTCTTTTTCCCTCCACCTAGTTCCATCCACCAGTTTGACCAGTAACTTCTTTTTAACAGCTCTCCCATCCTGTTGTCTCCACAATTTATTTATTAATAATAAAATATTCTGAATTACATTCCACTTCTGTTGACTCTGCTGAGTCATCAATTCCTACTTAGCATTAAATTTAATATAATGTCTCAGGAATATAATTAAACAATTAACATTATTTTACAAAATTGGGGTATGTGACATACACACCCCCTTGAAATGTAACATCGTCCTCGATGTTACTTATTCTTCATCCTCTGCAACCTCCTGGAACAAATTCGGGTATGCCTCTCGCATCTTACTTTCCAGTTCCCAAGTAGCCTCTTCAGGACTAAGGTGCTTCCATTGCACCTTCACCTGCCCAATGGAACGGTTCCACAGAGTAATTTCCCTCCTCCCAAGGATACAGTCCGGTTCCACCAGAATTTCTCCTTTTGGTTCCGCCTATACAACATTCCAATCAATCACATGAGTAGTATCATGAACATACTTTTTCAGAACAGAAATATGAAAAACATTATGCACTTTCAAGTTAGGTGGTAACGCTAGCTGATATGCAACTTGACCAATTCTGGATAAAATTTCAAATGGACCACAGTAACGTGGTGCTAGTTTTGCACAACTCCCTAGTCTTAGGGAGCTTTTCTTTGGTCTTACCTTTATAAACATGTGCTCACCCACCTGGAACTCTTTGGGAGTTATTTTCAAATCTGCTTGGCTCTTTTGCCGATCTTGTGCTACCTTCAAATTTTCCTGCACTTGTTTCACAATCTGTTCCATTTCCTTCAATAATTCTGGTCCTAACACTAATCTATCTACTGGATTATTCCAGGAGATAGAAGTGTTACATTTACGCCCATACAAAATTTCAAATGGACTAAACTTAGCTGATGAGTGGTAGTTATTATTATATGCAAACTCTGCTAAATGCAAGTAGTCCTCCCACTTACCTAGCTGATCCTTAACATACATTCTTAACAGATCTTCTAGTACCTGATTCACTCTTTCAGTATGTCCGTCTGTCTGTGGATGGAAAGAGGTGCTGAAATTCAGTGTTGTGTTTAATCCCTTAAACAAGGACCTCCAAAAATTCCTTGTGAATTTAAGATCCCTGTCTGAAATGATAACCTTAGGTACTCCATGTAACCTAAAAATCTGCTTTAAAAATATATCAGCTATATTGGCAGCCTTGTAAGTAGTCTTGACAGGAATGAAATGTGCTGCTTTACTTAACTTGTCCACCACCACCATAATTGAATCATTCTGATTCTGATTTCTGGGCAATCCAGTAATAAAATCCAAACTGATTATCTCCCATTTCCAACTAGGAATAGGCAATGGTTGTAGTAAACCAGCTAGATGTTGGTGTTCAGTTTTCACTTGTTGACAGTCCTAACATCTAGCTATGTATTCAGCTACTTCAGATTTCATATTAGGCCAGAAATATTATTTCCTTAACATGGTTACGGTCTTTTGGTAACCTGGATGTCCTGAGTAAGGTGTTTTATGAACTTCATCCAAAATCAGCAACTTAACCTTAGACACATTAGGCACATACAGTTTGTCTTTAAACAATAAAAATCCATATTTATTTAGACTATAACCTTTTATTAAGCTTTCTGTAGGTTCTTCTTTAGCTGTAACTTGTAATTTTTGATAAATTTAATCATGTTTTACCCCTTCTGTAAGCTATTCATTTAAATCAGAAGCATAAGTGCTGATTGCTGCTGCAAAGTTCAACTTTGCATTTCTACTCAAAGCATCAGCCACCTTATTTTCTTTTCCTTTTATGTGTTGGATTTCAAAATCATATTCACTCAAGAAGGCCAACCACCTTGCTTGTCTTGCATTTAAGTTGGGATGATCTAGAAGGTATTTCAGTCCTTTATTATCAGTCATTAAGATAAATTTTCTGCCTATTAAATGATGTCACCACATTTTTAAGGCATGTATAACAGCAGCAAGTTCTAAGTCATAAGTTGCATAATTCTTTTCGTGGATCTTTAACCACCTGGACTCATAGGCAATGACATGCCCGTCTTGAGTCAGCACACCGCCTAAACCATCATTACAAGCATCGGTGCATACCACGAAATCCCTATTAGGATCTGCTATTCTTAAAATAGGCGCAGTTGTTAATAAGGTTTTTAATTTCTTAAAACTTTCTTCACACTTTAAGTTCCAATCGAATTTCTTACCTTTCTTTTGCAAGGAAGTGATTGGATTAGCTATTTTTGAAAAGTCTTCAATGAATCTCCGGTAATAACCCGTAATTCCCATGAATGACCTAACATCTGTTATGTCCTTTGGAACTGGCCAATCTTCGATTGCCTGAATCTTTTCAGGATCAACTGAAATCCCTTCCTTAGTCACTACATGACCTAAGTACTAGATTTCATCCTTAAAGAAGTCACACTTACTAAATTTCGCAAAGAGTTGTTGCTCTCACAGCTCTTGTAAAACTATCCGTAAGTGTTCCTTATGTTTCGCTTCATTTTTAGAGTAAATTAAGATGTCATCGATAAACATGACAACAAATTTATCTAAGTATTTATGCATTATATTATTCATTAAACACATAAAGATAGCTGGGGTGTTGGTAAGCCCAAATGGCATTACGACAAATTCGTAATGTCCATACCTTGTTCTGAAGGATGTCTTAAAAATGTCCTCATCTTTAATTCTTACCTGATGATATCCTGACCTTAGGTCTATCTTGGAGAACACCGTAGCTCCACGTAGCTGATCAAACAGATCATCTATGTGAGGCAATGAATATCTGTTTTTAATAGTCATTTTATTTAGTTGACGGTAATCTATGCATAACCGCATAGTTCCGTCCTTCTTTTTGACAAAGATGACCGGTGCTCCCCAAGGGGACACACTCGGTCAAATGTACTTCTTATCTATTAATTCTTTTAACTATGATTTTAGCTCATTAAGTTCTAAAATACTCATATGATACGGAGCTTTCAAGCTAGGTACAGCACCTGGCACCAGCTTAATAGTGAAATCCAGTTCCCTCCTAGGAGGTAATCCTGGGAATTCCTCTGGAAAAACATCAGTAAATTCATTTAAAATAGGAATGTCTTCTATTTTTAACTTATTTTTTTCAGACTTACTTGCCTCATCTGTAATGGTTACAGCATAGGATTTACACCCTTTCCTGACTGCTCTTTTAAGTTGTAAGGCAGAAATCTGCCTAATTACAGTTTTCCTAGGAACACCTTTAACCTTTACTGGTTGTTCATTATTATTTACGCACGTAAAGGTTTTATCATAACAGTTTAAAACTACCTTATGCTGCTCTAACCAATCCATACCAATCAGTAAATCATACAATCCAAGTGGTAAAACATTAAGCTTAGCTGTAGTTTTAAAATCATCCAACAGTAAAGCACATTCTTTCACATAACATGTTACTTTCCTTTTTGCCCCTGTGGCTAATTGAACTAACCAGGAACTATCAAACTTTTCAACAGTCAATTTACACTTTTCCACTATCTGAGGTGAAATGTAACTAAGACTAGATCCAGCTTTACCCGGCTCTATCATGCACCGAGAGGGATCAAATATTTCGAGGTGCAAACCCTGCTTCAACAATTGCACTCCAAAAAAGGGTTTGCACCTTCATATTCAAATTATACAATCTAAAATCTAAATTCAAATTATTATTTTATATTATTTATTTCTAATTTAAAAATAATAACCATAAAATCAATCTATACTATAGAATTGTCTTATAATTATAAGATCTAAAATCCAAATTATGAACCTCTATCCCAAATCAAAAGAAGAAAATATAACAGTTATAAATATTCATGTAAAGACATGCCGATTTGATGCAAAGACATGCTGATTTGACATTGCAAATCATAAATCATGTGCCTTTTTTTATAATTAAAAACAATTGGCTAAATACAAAATAGGTGACCGGATGTCTTGCGTATTGAATAATACCTTTGTCTAGTTTACTTTTAATTGAAAGTATATGCTTCCTGCAAGATATCAAGCATGGTTACTGTTGCATTTTAACGATCTTGAATTGAATAAATAAATATGATGATAAGAGAATAAATAAATATGATAATAAGAGAGTGAACTATAAATAAATTTGATGAAAACGGCAAGCATGGTTACCGTTGTAAAACAGGTTTCTCTGATATATTAAAGAAACGACAGTCTTACCTCTCTGGGAAACGAAAGGATAGTTTTGAACTTCATGAATCAGTCAGATGAATAATCAATTGATGGGTGGTGCATTGGTGGCGTGCGTAAGTTCTCCGCAAGTGCCAGCTTTGTGGATTTGGCCTAGGCATATAAGAATAAGGTCTCGGGCATCCGGTTTATAGTGTTTCGGCCATCGCTCACTCCTGTTTACGCTTTGCCTATCGAACATGAAAGATTTTTCAATCGAATAAAATAGCTGTTCAATGCTCTCCAAAATTTATTCTCTGAATTTGTTACGTAAAACATACTCATTCTGTAAAAGTTTGCGGGAAAGGAGCAAAAGCTTCCCACTTAAATTTTGCCATGGTGTGGTCGAACCATGTTGCTGGATGCAGCATGGACTGGGAGATAACCGTTTTCGAATGGGAGATAACCCCCACCCATGTCAACTATGCGATTCCCAAACGCTTGCATCGTCGAGTGTTTGACAAAATCACCCAACCATTTGGTAGCTTAATATCGTGCTTTATTTCTCCTTTCAAGATGATCTGGCAGTTTGGAGCAGAGGATCCAAGGAGAATTGTGCATGGTATGAAGGTGGGACTTTCACTTGTTCTGGATCTAAGCTGTATCTAAACTTAAATTATACGCATTCGCATATCTGAGACAAATCCAAGAAGTCACCTCAGACAAATTCTAATTAGATGGCACCTCA
>LPNX010458809.1:0-34963 GCA_001517045.1 Pseudotsuga menziesii | reverse complement strand
CATAATCATGATCAATGGATCACTTAATTGGATTATTACAATGCTATAGACTTTTATATTATGATGCCTTTTACCTCCAATCGTGAACTAGGGCAATTGATAATATATAAATAGGGTTATAATAAGGTATGCCATGGTAACTATTATTACTCCTTTGTTCTTATATTTCATTAACAAACAAATACAATCTTTATACATAAATGTGTTAGACCAAATGATAATCGAGTTCTACATTATAATGTTTTATAAACATCACTCTAATGTTTATGTGGTTGATTATATAATGCAGGTGGTTGACTATGGTATAACGAACCTTGTGGAATCCCCACGTTATGATTTGGGTTGTGAAAAATCATTGGTGATCTTGTCGTGGAACTATAGTGTTCCTACCCACTGCATGCCAATAATTAAAAGGGTTACGTGGGCTCTTCCCAGCCATGCACTATCGTTTAAAAAGGTTTGACTCAAACCCTAGTTGTCATTCCTCCACTTCCTTCGGGCCTCCGGCCGCTCTGCAAAACCTCCTGGTCCGTTCCGCGGCTTGCACTTTCTGCTAGCAGTACCTTTGCTGGTTCAGCTCCTCATGGCTCATCTACTGCATTGCGAGGAAGATACTGTGTAGATTAGCTTGTTGTTGGATATTGAGCAGCGTCGATTCTCTTAGGGTTTTCTCCATTGGCACCCATTTCCCGAACTCTTTACTGTATAGGTCATCGCCTTAAGTTGTGCTGTGATTCATCCTCCATCGTGACAGGTTTCTTTTGCTCCCACAAGCGCCTTCTCTTCTGCGGTAAATGAAGGGTTTACCTTTCTTCCTGCCAGTGGTTATCTTGATGTTCTTCAGTGGGCGTATATCTGTTAAACGTTAAGGTAAGATACAGGGTTTTCCTTCATTTTCTTTTTGAAGCAATAGCTTATACAAACAACATTTTTTTTTTTGGCAAAGGTTTTTAATATAATGTTATCTTTTGTTACAGGGTTGGTCTTCTCCTCTCAGCGTGGAAGGTACGAGATTTCAACAACTGCTACTCCCGGTAAGCCTGGTTTTTACTCATGGCATTCTCCTCCTTGCTGGTCCTTTAGGGCAGTCATGGGTTTGGCTTCGTGGTGCTTAACCCTCACCGTTACTTTGGTTCAGTTGGTGAACCTAAATGCTATTAAAAGAGTTCAACTCTCCGCTTAGCAAGGGGTCTTGGTTGAAGCCGAGACTGTGGGTTTTTGGGTCTTTTATTGATTACTAGGTAAAGCATGTATATATATATATTACTATTGTACAAGCTGTATGCTTTATTTCGTAAAAGATGTTGGAAACTGTGAGGTACCAAGGAGATAAAACTCCATCCCTTTGATGAACCTTAGTACATACTTTTAATTTTGACAAGGTCTACCCTGAACTTGGAGCTATGCACTGTCCATACAATTTTTCTTAAGTTAATATGTTGTTACTGTATAGTTTTGAAACCATATACTATTTAAACTTGGCTTAATGAGCCTATCTAACTTCGATACCTTCGATTCCTGTGAATTCGATAAATACTTGATTTACTCTTTGTAATTTATTTATGGTATTAGCTGATAGGGTTTTTCTGTATATTAATAATAAATTGGATTGATTATTTACTCAAAGGATTTTATAAATCGTTATAATAATTATACTTTGTAAATTATAAAGTTTGAATGTTTTAATGACATTCTCAAAGTCATTGACAGTGTAACCTTGGTTACAGGTTTTATATTAGTTTTTCTGTTTATTAATAATAAATTACACATTACTGTGATTTCTAATTCATATTATTTCTATACAGTAGATAATAAGGAAATAATTATTACTTATTATAATAATTAAATTACCCTACCTGGAATGCTTATTATTAATTACACTGCACTTTTGAAATTATAAGAGTTTCCAGTTATGCTTTATATAATATAATTAAGCTCGCACTTTTTTATTTGCTTACTGTAGATTATACACTTGAATTTTTACTCTTTAGTATTTCTTTTATAAATTTACTGTCAAGGATTCTCTACTCGGTTTAAACCTTGACTTACTAGTTATTAAGAAATTTGCAAGTGTTAACTTACAGTTTATACCCTTCAGCTTATACAGGGTCTTTATATTCTTATTTTATTGTATTAATGTTCTTAAGTATTGTTTATTTACCTCGCAGTACAGAAAGTATAAAAGGTTTCAGTTTGTATTTAATGTAATAAATACATTACCTGAAGTTCGATAATAGTAATACTCCTATAGTGTATGTAATAGAAATTTATTGTTGTTAAAAATAAAGGTATTATCTCTCCTGAGAGTAACTATATTTCCATGATCATTATTTAGTTTATTTTATAACATTTTGTTATTTATTTCTTGAGCCAATTTTGTTAAATACTAAGTAAGGTTCTGTATTTATTTGGTTTATCTGTTTGGTTAAAATAATTTTATATATATAAATCAAATACTACTACTTAAGATTTATCTCATATACTTATATACATATAGTAGCATTCATTTACCATCTAAGAAAAATAGGATAACAACTTTGTAAACTATTTGAGCTCAGTCAAAAATTAAAAGGAAGAATAAGAAATAAATTGACTACATCACTAAACATACATACAGTCTAACACAACTTGGTTTAACTGTAGAGTCTAACAATATTTAATTACTCTTACTTTCAGTAATGTCTTTTTAGCATATAGAAGTTAAATTCTTTAAACTGAAAGAAACAGTTGTAAGGTTTAAACCGCAGGTAAACCTAGTAGAACCTTTCTTAAATACGACTATTGTATTCTTCTATCTATTCTTTACAAATGAATAGAATTACTGAGAGTAAAATACTACACAAGGGAATAATTTTATCTATAACACATGCTACTGTCAGTAAAACAAATATTTCTTCTGATGATAGGTAAAGAAACAATCTATTATTCTACAATCTCATCATACCATCTTTTTATAATTTTACCCCTGCGCTGGAGTACAGTCTGGTAAAAACCCAAATGAGGAAAAACACAGTGGGTCTTTATTTTTCATCAAGGATTCTATTACTGATAAACTAAGCATTTACATCACTAAACCAGCTAAATCTTATATCATAACCTACGAACATATCGTTTATCCATTCACAGTTATTAAAACAAAGACAGTTAAGTGACAGAACCTGCTTAAACTTTGGACAACAACAACAATGGGAGGCCGTTCCTCCCTACCAACTCCTGGAGAGCGCTCAAGCAGGGACTCCTCAGGACCCCCGAGCTTGCTCTGGTCTCCCTGGCTGGAACTAGGTGCAGCAATAGTCAGATACAAATCTTCAACACTCAGTATCAAATCTGAACTTATCAGTAAGTTCTACCAGCTAACAAGCTGTAATAAACCAAGCTACCGCAACAATCCTCTCAGAACAACTTCCTTACTGTTTTCTCTTTTTCCCCAAATGAATTTCCTGAATAGCATTCCACCTGAATGTTTCTTCTCTGGAAAATATCTGAGCAGCCTCAGCTCTATTCATTGGGTACTTTTAAAAGATTGCCTAGGACTTTTTGGGTTAGTTGTCATTTAATGAGCCACTTGCTCTGATCCCACTTTCTTGGGGGATCATGACCCCGATTATAGGGAAGTTGCCACCTGCAACTTAGGAATTGTTTGAGGATGCTGCCACTTGTATTTTTCCCTCCACCTAGTTCCATCCACCAGTTTGACCAGTAACTTCTTTTTAACAGCTCTACCATGCTGTTGTCTCCACAATTTATTTATTAATAATAAAATATTCTGAATTACATTCCACTTCTGTTGACTCTGCTGAGTCATCAATTCCTACTTAGCATTAAATTTAATATAATGTCTCAGGAATATAATTAAACAATTAACATTATTTTACAAAATTGGGGTATGTGACAGATTTCATTCAAGGGAATTCCTAAGGTAGGAAATAAAATAGTGATTATGGTGGTAGTAGATTGCCTGTTAGCCTTACCACCCACTTTCACACCCTCTTTGGTGTCCCAAGTTTTCCTGAATAAAATTATCAAATTCCATGGCATGCCTACTTCTATTGTCTCTGAACGTGACCCCATTTTTACTAACATGTTTTGGAAATATCTCTTCACACTTCAAGGCACTCAATTGAATCTCAACATAGTATACCAGTTTCAAACAGATGGTTAAATTGAAGTGATCAATAAGTGCTTGGAAAACTATATGCATTGCTTTGCATTCGATAAGACACAGCAATGGACACACTGTCTCCCTATGGATAAATGGTTGTATATAAATACCAGTTATCATGTTTCCATAAATATTACACCATATAAAGTAATGTATGTCCCAAAACAATGATTTCCTATATACCAGGTACCTCACGAGTTTAGCCAATGGATGATGCAGTCACACTAGGGATGAAATTCTCTACGTCCTTAAAATATAATTTGATTCTTTCCCAAAATAGAAATAAGCAAAAAGTCAATCAACATCGCTTCAAGTGCTCCTTTCAAGTTGGGGATCGGTTGTTTCTTCGACTACAACCACATAAATAGAGTTCTCTCAATACCTATCTCCATCAGAATCTCACTCCAATTTCTATGGACCCTACACTATTCTACAATGCATTGGACAGGTCACATATAATCTTTCTCTTCCAGATGACTCCAATATTCATCCTTTCCTCCATGTCTCTTGCCTTAAAAAAGTGGTTGCATCAAATTAAAAAGTATAGACTGATTTACTAGAATTGGATTAGGAAGGATCTATATGGATTCAACCATCTACAGTATTGGCTTCCAGGAAAGGATTAATGTGAGGGCACACCATCAAGGAATTTTTGATCCAATGTTTTTAAGGGATTCTTCCAGAAGATGCCACTTGGGAACTAGTCAACGTTTATAGCATTTATGCACCTTCGGCGTCAAGAGAAACATTAATTTTGAAGGGGGGGGAATGTTAGGGTCCCCTAGCTCCCTTTACTTTAACAATTAATCATATATAGTATGATTCCATAACTTTGTAATACGGACGAATAAGTTAGTGTTCAACCATGAATGTAAAAAGGGTCTCTTTATTAATTAAGACCCATTAGGAAATAGTATTTTGACCATGTCAAGTAGTTATAATTTTGGACATTTGAATCCTTTTTAAAGATACCTCAAGGCTATGAAATGTTTTGTGAAGAATATTGTAATAGAGCTCTACTCAAGTGAATGGTCTCCTGACCATAAGAGGCATGTGAACATTGTTCCGATAATAACAAAGCTCTTTTTATGCCATATTTTGTTATTATTGCCTCATATTTTGTGTTCTAAGTTGTGTTGATGTATTTGTAACTTCGAAAGATATTCCGGTGTATATTATCATTGTATGTTGTTGTACCCCCATTGGGGATCTGTGTTACCCCTTTACATGATGTCTAAATTGTGTCTATACCTTGAGGTACAACCTCGTTGTAAGTCGAGGCAATAGTCCCCAGTGTAACATCATGTAATATGTACTTGTAGTCTCTCATAGAGAAGTGGGCTCCATGTGAGATGACATGTATGATCGAACGTTATTTTGGTCAGTGACTTGAAAGGGTATAAATAGGGAGGCACTCTCCCTCATTTATACACACCTAACACACTCTCAAGTGCGAATGAGAGAAAGAGAGAGTCAGAGGAGGAGAGATAGATAGATGTAGAATACTTCTATTGCTTTTGATCATCTTACTATTCTGAATAAGTTTGCGGGGTTTTCTCCTTTATGGTTTCCCTAGTGAAAATATTTTTGTCTCATGTATCTTTTATATCTTATGCATATTGTTGTACTTGTTATTCTTTCAGGTAAATATCCAAGATAATATAATAAAATCTTAAGAAAAAATAGCATGGTATCAGAGCCTCTCTGAAAGAAGGCACTATGCAGCTGGGGGAACTAGGGCTTCCTAGTTGAATTTTTTCTCTCCATGGATCATCAAGGAAAGAGGGCTATGCTAACTCACCTCACTAGAGTGCGTCGTTTGGTGGTAGCAGTTTCCGAATCAGAGAAGTTTTAATTTTTAGCTGCAACTACTACCGGAAGGAACTAGGGTATCAAGTATCAGAGGCTTCCCACCTCAGTTTTCAGAAAGTGACATAGCCAAAGAATTCACCTCAAGGAGGCACATCTTTCTGTCCAAACAGAATTCCCAAGCTCCAATTTTGGAAAATTAGGGTTTCTCTAACAAGCCCTAGGTCATCCTACTCCAGAACCTGGTCAGACACCCCAAATTGGTAAGATCCAAATCTTTACTATTTCCATTTAAGGTTCTCATTTTAAAAAGATGACCCACCATACTCAGCTTGAGGACAAGCTTGGAGGGGCTGATAAATTTTGGGCATGGAAGTACAGGATCTCCCTGATCCTTGAATAAAATGACTTGGATCATTTTAAATCTGGAGATGTTCTAGGACCAAAGAGAGATGAGGCAAAGGATGCTCATAAGAGAAGCATGGATAAGGCTAGGAGAATCATTGCAGATTCTATCAAGGATCACCTCATCCTCCATGTGTTTGCATTCAAGACACCGAAGGAAGTATATGATGCTTTGACAAAGATGTTCGAAGGAAATAACATCAATTGAAAGATGACTTTGAGGAGCCAACTGAAGAATGTGAAGATATAGAACTCTGAGACTATACATTTCTACTTTACAAGGGTTTCTCAAATCGAAGAACAACTTGAATCAGTTAAAGAAAATGTCAAAGTAGGAGAAATTGTAATGACTACAGTGAATGGTATCCTTAGATCATGAGACTCATTCATTCAAGGGATTTGTGCAAGAAGGAAGTTGTTGTCTTTCAACAGACTTCGAGAAGAGTGTGCACAAGAAGAAACTAGACTTGTGAGAAGAGAAGAAATGACGGGATCAAATGATGATCAATATCTTACAGTCCACACTAGGAAGAACTTTAAGAAGAAGGAGAACTTCCTTCACAACAAGAACAAAGACAAGAAATCAAAGAATACCAAAAGAGATCTTTCAAATGTTTGATGTTATACTTGTGATGAGAAGGGTCACTTGGAAAGAGATTGTCCCATACAGAAAAAGAGAGACCATGCTAATATTTCCGAAGATGATGAACCAACAAACAAAAGATTCAAACGAGAGAAGGATGATTCGGATGAAGACTATGTGCTAATCTCAACACTTACTGGCACTATCATACATGAAAGCAATGATTAGCTCATGGATAGTGGAGATTCCAAACACATGACGAGATACTAGGAATCATTCGTCAATATGTCTGAACATGAGTCACGTCACAAGATGAAACTTGGGGATGATTACCAATACCCCATAAAAGGGAGTGGTGAATCCTCATACAAGCTTGACTCTGAAAAATACTTAAAGATGAAGGATGTGCTATATGTTCCAGGATTGAAGAAGAATCTTCTCTCCATATCTGCACTAGATGCAAAAGGAATTAGTTTGCATTTTTCGATGGCCAAGATCTGATGTGTCCCGGAGGATGCAACAGTGATTGGAGAAGAAGACGGAGGCTTGTACAAGTTGAAGGCACATCCTGAACAAGCATTGGTTCATGAGTCAATTGCACCAAATGAACTATAGCACAGAATCCTTGCACATGTGCACTACAGAGCACTACTGATGGAAAGCAAAGAATTTTCAGTATTTCTAGAGATCCAGGAAAAGCATGAGGTCATTTGCAAAGGATGTGCAAAAGAAAAGAATGCAAAGAAGACATTTCCCATCAATGCAATCAAGGCTAAAGGAATATTGGAGATAGTACAATTGGATGTGTGTGGACCCATTTCTTCTAACTCATTAAGTGGGTATGTGTACTATGTGTCCTTTATAGATGATTTCTCACATAAGACTTGGATATATTTCTTGAAAGAGAAAAGTGAATTTTTTAGTAAGTTCAAGGAATATAAAGACTTGGTCAAGAACCAAACAGATAGGAAGATTAAGATTCTATGGTTAGATAATGGCGGCGAGTTCACTATGTAAGAATTCAAGGAACTCTGCAGAGAATCTGGGATTACGAGGGAGTTAAGCACTCCATAGAATCCTCAGTAAAATGGGGTTGCAGAAAAAAAGAACCAAACCATAATGGGGGCACCAAAATAAATTTTGTTTGAATGGGATCTTCCTATGGGCTTGTATGGTTTGAAACAAGCACCGAGGACATGGTACAACAGGATGGATAGCTTCCTTATGAGCTTCAGATTTGCCAAGAGTAAAGCATATTCCAACCTATGCTTGAAGATGGAAGACAAAATACCAGTGATACTCCTTCTATATGTCGATGACTTATTTCTAACAGGCAATGAGGAACTCATTACAAATGCAAGGAGGATACTTGCTACAGAGTCCAAGATGAAAGACCTAGGTATTTTGCACTACTTCTTAGGCATAGAGGTGTGGAAAATTGAATATGGAATATTCCTTGGGCAAGGGAAGTATGCAGTGGATATTCTGAAGAGATTCAGAATGTTGGACTACAAGGCTATGGCCACACCTATGTCATCTAACTTGAAGCTTATGAGTGATTCTTCATTCAAGAAGGTCAATGCCACAATGTATCATCAGATGATTTTATCATTGATGTATCTGACGAATACGAGACTGGACATATGCTTTGCGGTGAAAACCCTGAGCCATTTCCTGGCGTATCCAAGACAGGTTCACCTGATAGCGGTAAAGCATGTTTTGAGGTATCTAAAATGTACAGTGGATTATGGGATCGAATATGATGCAAGTTAGAAGATCAACCTACATGGTTATGTTGATTTGTACTGGGCAGGTAGCGCCACTAACAGGAATAGTACCTCAAGTTTCTACTTCAATTTTGGATCTGGCATGATCTCCTAGTTCAGCATGAAGAAATCATCTGTGGCATTGAGTATAGCCAAGGCAGAGTATGTTTCTTCTTGCTCGACTTGTTGTGACACAGTGTGGCTATGAAATATATTGTCTGACTTATTTGATCTCCAGTTGGAGGTAACTTGCATCTTCTACTAAAATAAAAGTTGTGTGAAGCTGACAGAAAACCCAATGTTCCATGACAAGTCAAAGCACATCGATATCAAGTTCCATTATATTAGGGATATGGTGCAGAGAGGAGCAATGAAGCTCGAGTAGGTGGCAATAGAGGAGCAAATAGCTGATGTGTTTACTAAGCCTCTTGTGAGACTAAATTTTGAGTACTTCAGAGAAATACTTGGTGTGATCCAGATCAAGATCCCTCAAAAGAGGGAGTGATGTGTTCCACTATAGCTAGAAAGACGGGTTGTATTAGCGTAACATCCTGGCAAATTTCATAGGTTTCTCAGATGTAATCAGTCTTGTAGGTTATCCTTGGATGTAGCATCATGGTGAATCTTGCAAGTAATCCTTGGATGTAATAAGTCCTGATACAAAGCATATTATCTCACATGGAAAATGAGATGAGTTATCCGAATGTAAATACTGAGCCCTTACGTGGTAAGTAGTTTATTTAGATGTAATATATCCTGTGGGTTGTTTAAGAATAAATATTGAGCCCTGGTGTGGTACGTAGGTTGCTCGGATTTAATATGTCCTGAAGGTTATTTGAACGAAAAAGATCATGGATGTAGGTTGTTCAGATGTAATTCCTTGAGGTTGGCCAGAAGAACATAAAAAGGTCCTGGTGTAGCAGGTTGTTGGGTCGTAATTATTCCTACCATATATATGAGATATATGAAGTTCCCATGTAGAGATGATAAGGTCATGAATCACAAGAGGTGCACCTAGGCGGTTCTTTTAATAGAACACGGGTCGACTGTAGATGCTTTGGTTGTTTGTTGTTTTGTCTAGTGTGGGACAAAAGATATGATCTGGATACGACGAGAGGAAGGTAGAAGATGCAGGATATTTTTGTGGCAATGTGAAGAAGATCCTAGAAAGATTCTACAAGAAGGCTTGCTCAAGATGAGATGAAGACCTGGTAGAGGACTAGGCCTACATCCAACATGAAAAAGGGTTGGCACTGTAGAAACTTCTGATGTCAGATAGTATTTTAGGATGATAAAATTATAAGAAGATGATGGAAGTAGCTATGATGATGACTCTATGAAACTATGATGATGACGATGCGGTGAAGACCTAACCAAATGTGTTGATGATTGTGTATAGAGAGAATACATTCCTAGTTAAGGGGGAGTGTTGATATATTTGTAACTTTGGAAGATATTCTTATATTATCCTTTTATGGTGTTGTACCTTCATTGGGGATGTGTGTTACCCCTTTACAGGATGTCTAAATTGTGTCTAGAACTTGAGGTACAACCTCCATTGTAAGTCTGGGTAATAGTCCCCATTGTAACATCATGTAATATGCACTTGTAGTCTCTCTAGGAGAAATGGTCCCCATGTGAGATGACATGTAGGGTCAAATGTTATATTTGGTTAGTGACTTGAAAGGGTATAAATAGGGAGGCGGCCTCTCTCATTTATATACACCTAACACACTCTCAACTATGCATGAGATAAATAGAGAACCAGAAGAGGAAAGATAGATAGTTGATGAATACTTCTTATTATTTCTTTTTATCATCTTATTATTCTAAAGAATTTTGTGAGGTTTTCTCCTTTATGGTTTCCCCGGGAGTGATCCAGATCAAGATCCCTCAAAAGAGGGAGTGATGTGTTCTAGTATAACTAGAAAGACAAGATTTCTGAGCATAATATCCTGGCGAATTTCATAGGTTTCTCAAATGTAATCAATCTTGTAGGTTATATTTGGATGTAGCATAATGGTGAAGCTTACAAGTTATCCTTGGATGTAATTGGTCCTGATATAAAGCATATTATCTCACATGGATAATGAAACGGGTTATCTAAATGTAAATATTGATCCCTAATGTGGTACGTAGTTTATTTAGATGTAATATATCCCGTGGGTTGTCTAAGTATAAATACTAAGCCCTGGCATGGTACGTAGGTTACTTGGATGTAATATGTCCCGAAGGTTATCTCAACGGAAAAGATCCTGGATGCAGGTTGTTTAGATGTAATTCCTTGAGGTTGACCAGAAGAACATAAAAAAGGTCCTGTTGTAGCAGGTTGTTGGGTCGTAATTAGTCCTATCATATATATGATATATATGAAGTTCCCATGTTGAGATGATAAGGTCATGAAGCATAAGAGGTGCACCAAGGTGCTTCTTTTAATAGAACGCGAGTTGACCATAGATGCTTTGGTTGCTTGTTGTTTTGTCTAGTGCAAGACAAAAGATATGATCTGGATACGATGAGATGAAGGTAGAAGACGTAGTATATTTTCATGGCAATGTGAAGGAGATCCTAGAAAGATTCTATGAGAAGGCTTGCTCAAGATGAGATGAATACCTGGTAGAGGACTAGGCCTACATCCAACATGAAAAAGGGTTGGCACTGTAGAAACTTCTGATGACAGATAGTATGGTATGATGATCAAATTATAAGAAGATGATGGAAGTAGCTATGATGAAGACTCTATGAATCCCTGATGATGATGATGCGATGAAGACCTAACCAAATGTGTTGATGATTGTGTAGAGAGAGAATACATTCCTAGTTAAGAGGGAGTGTTGATGTATTTGTCACTTTGGAAGATATTGTTATGTATATTATCATTTTATGTTGTTGTACCCCCATTGGGGATGTGTGTTACCCCTTTATGAGATGTCTAAATTGTGTCTAGACCTTGAGGTACAACCTCCATTGTAAGTCCGGGTAATAGTCCCCATTGTAACATCGTGTAATATGTACTTGTAGTCTCTTTAGGAGAAGTGGGCCCCATGTGAGATGACATGTAGGATCGAATGGTATATTTGGTCAATGACTTGAAAGGGTATAAATAGGGAGGCAGTCTCCCTCATTTATACACACCTAACACACTCTCAACTGTGCATGAGAGAAAGAGACAACCAGAGGAGGAGAGCTAGATAGCTGATGAATACTTCTTATTATTTCTTTTGATCATCTTACTATTCTAAAGAAATTTGTGAGGTTTTCTCCTTTATGGTTTCCCTGGGAGTGATCCATATCAAGATGCCTCAAAATAGGGAGTGATGTGTTCTAGTATAGCTAGAAATACAGGTTGTCTGAGTGTAACATCCTGGCGAATTTCAAAGGTTTCTCAGATGTAATCAGTATTGTAGGTTATAACTTATCCTTTGATGTAGCATCATGGTGAAGCTTATAGGTTATCCTTGGATGTAATCAGTCCTGATACAAAGCATATTATCTCACATGGGAAATAAGACGGGTTATCCGAATGTAAATACCGATCCTTGACAAGGTACGTAGTTTATTCGGATGTAATATGTCCTGTGGGTTGTCTAAGTATAAATATTGAGCCCTGGCGTGGTATGTAGGCTACTTGGATGTAATATGTCTCGAAGGTTATCTAAACAGAAAAGATCCTAGATGTAGGTTGTTCAGATGTAATTCCTTGAGGTTGACCAGAAGAACGTAAAAAAGGTCCTAGTGTAGCACGTTGTTGGGTCATAATTAGTCCTACCATATATATGAGATATATGAAGTTCCCATGCTGAGATGATAAGGTCATGAAGCACAAGAGGTGCACCTAGGCTGTTATTTTAATAGATTGCAATTCGACCATAGATGCTTTGGTTGTTTGTTGTTTTGTCTAGTGCAGAACAAAAGAGATGATCTGGATACGACGAGATGAAGGTAGAAGATGCGGGATATTTTCGTGGCAATGTGAAGAAGATCCTGGAAATATTCTATGATAAGGCTTGCTCAAGATGAGATGAATAATTGGTAGAGGACTATGCCTACATCCAACATGAAAAAGGGTCGGCACTGTAGAAACATCTGATGACAGATAGTATGGTACGATGATCAAATTATAAGAAGATGATGGCACCAGCTATGATGAAGACTCTATGACTCCGTGATGATGACGATGTGATGAAGACCTAACCAAATTTGTTGATGATTGTGTAGAGAGAGAATACATTCCTAGTTAAGAGGGAGTGTTGATGTATTTGTAACTTTGGAAGATATTCTTATGTATATTATCATTGTATGTTGTTGTACCCCCAATGGGGATGTGTATTACCCCTTTACGGGATGTCGAAATTGTTTCTAGACCTTGAGGTACAACCTTTGTTGTAAGTCTGGTTGAATAGTTCCCATTGTAACATAATGTAATATGTACTTGTAGTCTCTCTAGGAGAAGTGGGCCCCATGTGAGATGACATGTAGGCTCGAATGTTATATTTGGTCAGTGACTTGAAAGGGTATAAATAGGGAGGTGGTCTCCCTCATTTATACACACCTAGCACACTCTCAACTGTGCATGAGAGAAAGAGAGAACTATAGGAGGAGAGATAGATAGCTGATGAATACTTCTTATTATTGCTTTTGATCATCTTACTATTCTAAAGAAGTTTGCGAGGTTTTCTCCTTTATGGTTTCCCCGATGAAAATATTTGTGTCTAGTGTATCTTTTATATCCTATCCATATTGGTGTACTTGTTATTATTTTAGATAAAGATCCTAGATAATCTAATTAGATCTTAAGAAAAACTAACAAGTTGCTTATTTATGTTTTAGTGCATGTTAATATTTCTATATACTGTGTGATTCTCAAGTTAAAAGGGTAAGGAACACCACAAATTGGGTTTCCAAGGTAAAAATTATTGTCTCACAAATTTATATATGGTTTCATTTAACTCATGGGTGTCAATGTATCTCATCTCAGTGGTTACACATCCTCTTGAGCATGATGAACACATAAAACCATTTAATTTCTTGTGTTGTTATAATTCCATTGGCATTAACATTGTTGTTATGATTCCACATAAATAAATCAATTTGTTTTTCGTGTATATCTTGTTTGAAATGTGTGGTCAGTAATTATGTGAGTCAACATCATGTTATTGATGCTTGGATGGTGGTGGCCTTAATGCACAAAATACATCCAAGAATATGAGATTGTGTTTGTCACTCCCACTATTCCCTCAAACAGTGAGACATTGATGTACATACAATGTGAGCAAATCCAAATTTACACATAGTGATAAAAATCATTTTGCACCCAATTGTTTATCGATTTGTTTTTTGTGTTAGTTGACAATAGTCTCTAGTGTTTAATTAATTCTTGATGCTTTGGTTGGAAGAATATATTATGATAGCATTCCATTTTTATTGTCAATTCCTTTCACATAATTGGTAGTCCAATCACTTTGTTTGGCATTCCATTATAATCAAAGCAAACTTGCAACTCCATCAAAACTCGGTTGCTTCAAATGACAGTGAGATTTAGTGAAATGGTGAATTTGGAGTGGTAATTTTTTACATCTATATTTGATTAGAAATATGTGGATCAAAATTGAAGCCATGGGTGGATTCAACATTGTTTGGATTTTAAAAATATCATAGCTCTTTAGTTGAGAGAATACACATATCCATTAATTCCTATTGTTGGCTATTTGTGAAATTTCTTAATAACCTTTTCATCAACAATGCATACAAGCGATTCCTAAGTTAGACTTCATTACATTGGCTTCCAACAAGCTACAACAATTTTCTACTTTGTTTTTGATTATTTTTATTATGTTTACAAAAGTTGATAATTGTATCATGTTTGGTATGCATTTATATTGTTGTTTGTGGCTTGGATCTAACACCACACATTGAGTGTCTAATTATGCCTTCCTATGTTATATTTAAATCTTATGGAAATTGGTATTAGATTAGTAAAGAAATTTTTTTCCAAACTACACTATTGAAAGAATACATGGCCTCTACATCGGCCAAGGTATAATCTTCCTATAGAACTTAGTCTTCTATAGTTTAATCGTGAAAAGAGGAGACATGAAAAAAATTTATTATATTTCTGCAATTATTGTCTGCATAGATAAGATGGAGAAGCCGGAGGCCCATTGTCTACAGATCATTTGGTATTAGAGCTCAATTTTGAAATTACTTAGAGAAACGTGTGTGGTAAACACTTGCAGCTAATACCAAAATAGTGGAAAATCATTGTTGTTAGGTCTACAGATAGGTAGAGGACAACAATGGAAGGAATATCTCATGAGTAATATGGAAAGGAAGATCTAGAATTCAGATTTATTTAATTGGAGCAATGCAATGATGCATTGATATATATAATAAAACAATTGTTGATAATGAAGAGAAAGGAAGAACCCTTAGTAGAGACTAAGCATGGAGAAAACAAGGCTAGATAGGAAGGTTCCGAAGGTGAGAAACTTGGAAACACAGGTAATGAGAATATTTTTTCCATCTTCTAGTAATCCTTTTATAGTTGAAGTGAAGCTTGAAATATAAATGTTTTATGGTCATGTTAATGTTGGTGTTTGAATATCTATTTAGAACATATGCGAGATTATTTTGGACTTTATCAAATCCAAGAAGCACAAAAAAATTATTTTGTCTGCTTAAAAATGTTTGGACATGCTCTATTATGGTGGGAGAGCTTTGTGGATGCCCAAAGTATTGGCAAGAATCCCATGACCACAAAATGGGATGATTCCAAGTCCTTACTGAAATCATAATTTTATCTCATTGGCTATGAAGAGAAGCAACTCATGAAATTAAAGTGCCTTTATCAAGAATAAGGAAAATGTATGCAAGAGTACACTTTTGAATTAAGGAAGCAAGCCATAAAAATGGATATCTCTTTGAAAGAGTTGAGAGTGGTGGTGAAGTAACTTGGAGGATTATTTAGTCATATTCTAAGGATTTGTTGCTTCTTAGTGTGAAGAGGATTGATGAAGCGAGCAATAAGTATCTCTATATTGATTCAGAGTCCAAGAAGGTGAAACCAAAGAAAAGCCAAGAAGAAACTAGCAAGATTAAACTCAAGAATATTGTATCCATATCCAAAAAGAGGAGGGATCCTAACTGGCACTACAACATTATGATATAGATGAGAAAACATATGAGAAGTGTTGGAAACTCCATCTACAATTGTATCTAAATATGCATAAACCAAAGAAAGGAGAAAATAATGTAGCCCAAGACAAAGGAAACAATGATATCCAACATCTCCATCTGAACAAACCCAGAGTCTACACCACATTACAATATTCAAGGGTGAGTGGAGAAATGAATGCACTATTTCAAATCAAGATCCAAATGAAGAATAAAAAGGTAAATTCTTTGTTTGACAATAGTTCTCATTATAATTTCATTTTTGAAGCATTATTTGAAGAGCTTGGTGAAGAAACTTATGATCTATTACAATCAAGTTTGCTTGCATGGCTGTAAGATAAATATACTATGAGAATCACCTAGAGATGTAAAATTAAGTTTTCCAATAATACTACTTATGTTGATGAAGTAGAATGTGAAGTTGCACCACTATATCCATGTGAGGTATTTTTTGGCAGCCCATACCTATGGGAAAGGGATGCAATTTTGTACATACAAGAGAACAAATATCACTAGTTAAAAGTAGCAAGGCATACATCATCAAAGCACACACGGGAAGAGAAATAACACCTTTGATTGTAATAGAACAAGGGTGGACTAGAAACTCAAAGAGATCAATAAAGAGGTAGGTGACCTTAAAGACTGATGAAATTGTGTACTTGAAGAAGTAAGTGGAGGCAATGTGCTTCCACCTCCTCCACAAACTAGCTTTTGGAGGCCAAAATATTCCAAATTGGAGGTGTGATCTGAAACAAACTTTGCATGATGAAATCTTTAGCTTATGTAAGATTATTTAATAGATGAGAAGAATAGTGATCTAGGAGGATATCTGAGGTCGATCAAAATTAAAGTATTCAAATTATGAATAGAAGCTTACAGCTACGTAGATCTTCGAGAGAGATTTCTAGTGATGTTTGTTCTGTGCAAAATGAACTCCAGACGTGAAAGTTATTTAGTTATGAACTTTCAGAAAAACATATAAATTTGGCCCAAAAAAAGGTGCCACATGTCACCACTGCAAGGGTGACACATGGAATGTACGAAGCTGACATGGAAGCCTATAAGTTGGTAGTCTAGTTAGAAGATGAGGTGGCATTCTAGTTGGAAGATGACATGGTAGTCAAGTTGGCAGTGACAGTTGGAATCCAATGGAAGATGAGGTGGACCAAACCGGGAGTGCCATGTGGCAACCTAGTTGGCACTCGGTTGTTCGACTTTGTTCGACTTACCAAATATATTAGGGTCTGGGAGGATTGAACCCCCAACCTCTCCTCCACCAAAGTCTCTGCACTGTCTGCATAACCATGTGCCAACCAAAAATCATGATGTGGGAAGAGGTCTACAGGTTTGAACCCGTGACCTCCTCCCTCTTTCTCAAGCTCCTTAACCACCACTCCAAGAATTCCGCGTGTTTAGAGATATGGAAAATAATTTTTTTAAGCCAGACTTTGAGTGGCTTTAACCCCCAAAAAGGGCGCACTCCACTTTTGGCCCAATTTTTAAAAACAAATTCAACTTTTATATGGTTTTTGAACCACACACACACACACACACACATATATATATATATATTATAATTTTGGATTTGTTTATTATGTTTAAAGAAAAATGGATATTTATGGAGATATGCCCATATTTCTCCATTTTTAAATCAAATTTTATCCAATTAAATTTAGGGATAAGTTATGGTTATTTTGGCTATATAAACCATTGTAATTTTCCATGAAAAGAAATGGGAGGATTATTGGAAATGCATTGAAGGGTTATTGAAGGATTTGTAAAGTGGATGGATTAATGCCATTATGCCTTTGAAGTATTTTGTAAGCTATTTTTCTCTTTTGCAAGATGTCTTTCAGCCACTTTTGAGGTATTATAGAGAATGAGAGGAGTTCTTTGTTGAAGCCTAAGACTTTTTGTAATTGTTGAAGAAGGAATTTTGTACATGTACCTGGAGATGTAGTCCATTTGGAACAAACTTCGTTATCACATGGTGTCTTCAATTTTCATGATTTGCATCTCTTTTATGTGTTTATGTCCTTCAATTATGGTCTTTAATTTTTCCATTTAAATCCTTTTAACGAGTTTAATTATTCAAATTTTCACATGCAAGTTAATGGTTATAAAGACATTGTCATTTTTTAATCACATAGTGGAGTGCAAAGGAGTGATCATGATTACTGGCACATTGGCCACACACTTAACCACTTTCTCACTCATTAAAACCAAAAAACGCACTAGGTGAAAGATAAACAAAAATATATGAATAATAAATGAATAAAATAACGAGTATTGTTGGTAGTTGAAGTGTCAAGGATACCTAACCTTTTGACTACCATCAAGAAGATGAAATAACTCCTCCTTTATTGTTAAAATGCAGGCATCAAAAGGAAGAGGGATATTTTGACAAAAATAGCAATAAAATTTTGATGGTTTTCAGAACACGCTACTAATAACCTTCTGAAACAATATACTATGTAATTCTTTGTAAGCATTGATAATAATAGACTGAGTACCACCACTATAAGATATGGTTTTCCCAAGTTGGGTTTCAATGGTAAAAATTGTTGTCTCATATGGTCAATTTCTATGTGGTTTCATTTAATTTGTACTGGGTGGTAGTATGTCTCGGCTCACTAATTAAACATATTCTTGAAATCTATGAGTGCATAAGACCATTTAATTTATTTCCTTGTTAGCATTTCACTAGAATTATAATTGACGTTGGCCTTCCCCATACAACAATCAATTTATTTTGTGTGTATTTAATATTTTAAATGTGTGTCTAGTAAATATGTGTTGGTGTTTGTCTCTTCGACCCAAGTTCAGACCTTCTGTTGCGTGCAACAAATCCTAATATATCATCCCAACAAATAAAGGCTCAACCAGCAACACCTATGATGCAGATGCAGTCTCACCCGACATATCTCTTATGGGTAACTTCCAAAACTGAGTTTTCGCAGTTGGGTGGGGATTTCTTGTCCCTTGGAACCTTACCAACTAGATTGACCAAAGCCAAAGGGTGTAGTACTTATTCTTTGCACAAATAAGACACTGCTTAACTTATCCAATGATGTCGACTATAACAACAATGTAAGATTTAACGCACATGTTACCTATCAACAATGCAACTCATGCATAAGAGAACTCATTCATAATAAAATACATAAGCACTTATTCACAATATACATTCCTGCGACTTAATCACATTCATCATATACATTCATGCGACATAAAAACATTCATCATCTATCCAATGAGAAAGTATTTAACGTGGAAACCCATCTGGGAAAAACCACAAAGGCGCTCTTCATTTGGAATGAGAAATATATGGCAGTTTTTTTTCTGCCCATTCAATTGCAAACTATGCTCTATATCTTCTTATATTATCTATACAGAATCCTCTCTTCTCTCATGCTCTTTATTCTTCTGTCGTTCAATCTTCTCCTACTTTACCCTACTGTCGATCCGCACACAGCCTGGATCGACTACTCTTCTCTTTGACTCTACTATCGATCCACACATAGCCTGTATCAACTAACTCTTCTTACAGACACAACTAATTGGATTACAACTAAGAAAAGTAACAACAAGTAGTAAACAAGTAAGTCCTAGTAAGTAAACAAGTCAGTAACCTGCATACAACTTGGGTTCTTGCTTTTATAGATTCTTTACATATCACATTCAGCTGAGTTCATTCTATTAGCCAATAGGTTGTCATTCCTATCCTAGTTACACTTGTTAGTAGGCACTTTTGGCCCAAAATACAAAGATTCTTTTATTCCTTACAGCACATGTGACTCTAGTCAACTTTGTACCCACAATCTCTCGAGATGTCCTTTCAAGTCATTGTGCCATTGCACGCCTTCTCTATCATGGTTCCTTCTGTTGCAGCTAATTTTGTCACGTACTTTCCTTCTGTCATGGCTTCTCTTCTATCGTGACTTATCTTCTTTCACGAACTATTCTCCTTCATAGCTTCTCTTCTATCGTGACTTATCGTGACTTATCTTCTTCTGTAGTTGCTTCTTCTACCATGTGCTTCCTTCCACAGCTGCTTCTATTGCAGATTCCTCTCCCTATGACTAGAATATTTATCTTTCGAGTAGAATTCTAACTGAATTATGCATATCTTTTCCTAGGGCCAACATGCCCCCAACACTTGACTATGGCTCATCCCAAGCCACATTGTTCTATTCCAAGACTTCCACATTTCTGATGACTTTGCTTTAAAAATATTGAAATATTTTCACTATCTCCGTTGTCTCTCAGTGCACGTCATGTTCTTCCTTCATTAATTGTTTGACAAGGTCAGAACGGATGTGTTCTGATGTTACGAGCCCTACATCATTTGTTGATCATCGTACCTTCTGATGTACAAGATAAATTATGCCTGTAACTCTTTCTACTTCATCCTACAACTCTACGACTCTATCAATCCACTGTTGTTGTTGAGTGCGGAGAAATACAACTTACTATTGAAGTTTCTTCATTTCTGTGGCCTTAGCCATTTTCTCTTATAAGGGTAACTTATTCATCTCATTCTTCAGCTGAGTTTCTCCTATCTTAGTTGTGCATAGATCTTTTGTGACTTTCTCCAATTTCGCATCGTCGATCAATGCTTCCTAAGTATGAGAAACTTGGTCGGCAACCTTGGCACATAGTGCCTCTACTTCTTCTAGCTTCTTTGCAACCTCTGTCATTTCTTTTCTTATTTCTTTGGTTTTGAAAAGTTACTGCTTCGAAGTAGTAGGACCGACGAGAGGGAAAAGTTCATCGACATCATCGATTATATCCCAGACTTCTTAGAAAGATGAAGATGAAATCCCATGTGCTTGCTTGGATATTATTTTCTTTGACTTCTTCCTCCCCACAGGAAGAACATTTTCATCAGCCCTTCTCTGTTGTCTATGAAATCTTCCATCTCATCTTCTTCCCTTAAGTAAACATCGCCTACTATATCGTGATATTCTTGTACAGTTGATGGTGATGCTGCAGGATCTCATTGGTGTTTTTTGTTATTCAAACTCTAATTCGGACCGACGTATTTTACCAATGGATACTTTACATTAGGGTGAGTCTATCTGTGAGTGAATCTGGCATTTTAGGTGGATTATTGTTTTCTAGTTGAATTTCAACTGCTTCTTCTTCGTCTTCCATCATTCGTGTTGAGACGACTTTATTCTTGCGGGTACCAGAACGCTTCTTCGTTGATGAACTAGGTGGGTCGGGTCATAAACTTACTTCAGGGATGAATGGAACTTGTTCAGTTTCCATTCCATACCCTACCTGCGGTGGAAAATATCCAACATTCTTCCATAATGAGCATGGGTAATGCAGTTTTGACAACGTAGTCTGTAACTACATTGGAACTGGGAGTCTAAATAGCCATACTCTTTGAACATAAAAACTTACTTTGGCCCTTGGATTTGCAGAGAAAAAATCCTCTTATAGAATGCAACAAAATGAAATGAAACTTGGGCGCGAAGATTGATTATGTCTAGTAATTCGATCAATTAGTCCTTCACACACACAAACAATCAATGGAAAGGTAGTTGTCATTTTCGTCACATGGTTAATTGTTCGAATGATTACAAGGAATTCGCCACTCATCTATCATGTTAGTGGCAATTATGGTGCAATGATGACCGAAGTGACCCAAAAAGTACACCACCAAAATTTCTCGATCTTTTCAAATTAATTATGGCTAACTGTCATTTATGCAACTCAAATTCATCTTTCGTCAACATTACTATTTCATGCAACCAATATCCTTCCTTCGACAGATTCCTTTCCCTGAGATAGAAGGGGTGCCTTCACCTTCATTTTTTCACCTACGATAGACACAGATTCTATACAAATTTCCTCCGCTCGCGACATACTAGAACTTTGTGACAACGTATTTCCTGCAGTTAAACAAAAATTTTGTTTCTTTCTCTCTTTTTCTTTCTTATCTCTTACTTTTCTTTTTCTCTCTCTTTTTTCATTTGACTAAGTCGCAGCTATCCTGATAAGGCTTTAGCCAACTTCCATTCACCAATCCTTTGACAGGTGTTCCATCCAACTTTTTCAATTGCACTGCGCCTCCATCAGTGATCTAAATGACAACATATGGTCCTAACTAGTGTGTTTTTAACTTACCCGGATGCTTGAAGAATTTTCTATCATACAAAAGAAAAAGTCCTCTGACCTAAAATTGCTTGTTCTTGATGTGTCAATCATGCCATACTTTCTTTCTTTATTTCTCAACGTTTTGATGATAACCTTTGACAAAACATTCTTCTTCCAACTCTACCACCTGCGACAATCTTGTTTCAACATCACCACCCTTTGTCATCTCCATGATCGCAAAAATCCTTAAGTTGGGTACAGTGTATTCCATTGGCATGAAAACTTCTTGCTCATATACCAAACTAAATGAAGTTCACACTATCATCCTCTTACAGGTCATGCGATATGCCCACAGCACTGTGGAAATTTTCTAATCCCAGTCGTCTCGTTGGACATTACAAATATTTGTCAACGCATTGTCCATAATTTTATTAAATGCTTCGATGACACCATTTGGTTGAGGGTGATGTGGCATTGTACTTATATCCTGGATCTGGAATTCCTCTACCAATTCCTCAATTAATTGGTTAACAAAGTGTGTACCTTGACCGCTTATCAAAAATTTTGGGCAGTTGAATCTCATTGCGACATTTTCAAACAGAAACTTCGCAGCAGTACATTCTTTTACTAGTGTTTCTTCAACCCATCTTGTTAGGTATTTAGTTGCATTAATTATGTATCTTAGCCCTGTTTACTTCCATGTTGGACTAATAGGAACCACAAAATCAATGACCCGTTTATCCAATGCCTATAGAGTTATTGTGGTACTAATGGCATAACATCTCGTCGTGATGACTTTCCCGTCCTCTGGCAAACATCACATCTATGACAATATTCTCATGCATGGTAGGCTACCACAATCCCTCTTGCAATATATTTTGCACTGTGGCTCCTCCATTGTAATGGACTCATGCGACACCATCATGTGCTTCATTTAGTATCATTGGTCGCTCGTGTTCCAAGATGTAGTGACAAAGAATATCATCAGGGCCCATCTTATATAACTATCCAGCGATCAACTGGAAGTATACAACTCAGACAATCAATTGTTTCTTCTGCGCAGTGGTAAATTCAGCTGGTGGATAACCCGTACTCATATATTGTATGATGTCTTTGTATTGATAATCGAACATTGGTATTGCAAATAGTTGTGCATCAATGAGACTATTGTCGAGGTTACCAGGTTCTTCTCCTCTTTCGATCCTTGACAAATGGTTTGGTCCTGAATTCAATCGATCAACTTTAACAATAAATTTAAATTCAAATTCCTAAAAAAGGAAAATCCATCGAAAAATATTCCCCCCCAACACCGGCTTATTAACCAAGTATTTCAATGTTGAATGGTATGTGTACATTTTAAAATTTCCACCTAGTAAGTAGTGTCTAAATTTCTGTAAAGTGTATACCATTGCTAACCCTTCTCTTTATGTCATGGTATAGTTCTTCATTCCTGTGGATAATTTGCTACTAGTGAATGCTATAGGATGGTCGATCGACCCTTCACCAGGTTGCGTTAGTACCACACTGAGTGCGATAGACAACGCATCGACATGTACATGGAACTCTTTCTTCTAGTGTAGAAATACAAGTATGGGTTTTGTAACCATCTTGTTCTTCAATGAGTCCATACTCTCTTGGTAACTTTCTATCTACTAGAACTTAATATCTTTCTTCAATAACATTTCCATCAGAGCAATCACCTCCGCATATCCTTTGATAAATTTTCTGTAGTATCATGTATGTCCCAATGTTGCACACAATTTATTCATTATGGTTGCTGGTGTTAGGTCAAGGATGATCACAATTTTTCTAGGATCGACCAACATTCCATCGTCAAAGACCACATGGCCTAATAGAAATCCAAATAGGGCACAAAAGATGAATTTCTTTAAATTTAATGAAATTCGATACTGGCGACAATGTTGCAGCATCATCCCGAGGCTCTCAATATGATCCTTAATTATCCCAAATACTAGCCAATTGTCAAAGTACACTTCAATAATTTTGTGAATAAATTCTTTAAAGTCCGCGACTACTATTATAAAAAAAATAACAGGAGAATTCTTTATTCGTAAGTACATCGCCATGTACTGGAAACACCCAACTCCGTCGCAAAGGTGGTCTTGTGTCGACCTTCCTTTGCGATTCGAATATGATGGTATCCATAGAAACCATCAATGAATGAATAAATTTCTTGACCCCGACACTTTCCAGCACTTCATCTGTAAATGGAGTCGTAAATGGGTCATGCAAACAAGTGTCATTCAGTTTTCTTAGGTCGACGCAAATTCTTACTTCACCTATATCCTTTTTGTATTGCACTACTATCAGGATGACCCATTCTGATTCTTTGATAGGATCTATAATACCTACGTCCAACATTTGATCTAGCTTAACCTTGAATTTTTATTTATACCGTGGATTCAATCGGTATGGTCGTTGCTTAACCGGTTTTGCGTTGAGCCTCAAAGGTATTTTTATTTCTCCTAGGTCTTTGATGATTCCTTTCATATTTGAAAATTTCGTAGGGAACAAATATTGTAACTCATGCAATAAGTCTATTATCTTCCCTACAGTTTTTTCATCCCAATAATCTTTGATACTGGCAATTTTGGATTCTTTGGGGAGCCAATATTAACTTTCTTAACTTTTAGTGGAATCAAGAATTGGTCGTTAGAAATACTAATTCCTTCCACTGCACACATACCTTCAGACTCTAAATGTTTGCATTGAGCAGTTCATCATCACCAGGTTCTCCCAACACATTGTAGCATTCCATCCAGTGGTGGATTGTTGTTATCCACTGATTGAAGTTTGTAATTATGATAGGGATATCTTCAAATATCTTCATTTTGATCGCTTTCAATGCAACATCGATCGAAATTTGGTCATCTATGAACTCAAAGGTATGTCTAAATCTAGTAGCTAACTCCTCCCATTCAAGAGATCCTCATCACCGCTCAACTGATGTATGCCAATTCCTTGGTATCAAGTCTAGTGAATGTATAAAATGATGAACCCATTCTTGTCGCAGACATGCCTTCCATGTCGTGCGACAATACTCAATATGTTTGACCGAACCTGTCAATATTGTCTATGTGTGACCAGTATAACTGATCTCTTCTCCAAATATTATATCCATCAATATTCTACATTGTGACCAATCTGAGATAGATTCTTTATGTGTACTTCGCCATCTAGCGGGAGTAAGTTTCAGCACAAAGTCCAAGGTGGACAAGTGGTGAGATTTTGTAACTTTTGCTTCAAACTCTATCAAAAAATATGCAAGGTTAGGTAAACCTTGATATGTAGGTAGCTCACTTGCCTCTGTTCTTACCAGTCGCACAAATCATGTAATTCTTACACATCTTCTCATGGATACTTCATGCATCTTATTCTGCCAATTTTCTAATGCTTCACCCAAATCAGATGTATAGGAGCTAACACTCCACCAACTCAGCTTTCCATTAGCTATTGGATTTATATAATTGTCTCCTACATATGTGATATTATAGATATGGTTGAGATAGTCACCTTGTCTTTAATTATGCACTGGTTCGACATATATTTGTTATTCTAGTAAATCAATTAGCGCAACCACCCTTATCTCTGAATCTTCAAATGATAAGATCCTTCTCTTAAAATTTATGATGGTATTGTTGTCTATCGCCCAATAGATCCCCAAAAGTTCAGTATACAGTTTTATATCATCGACAATGTTGATCACTTCAAAATATGCATATTTTCTCAGGCTTTCTACTTCGACATGCACCTGAGTCAGTCGATCAATAGGTAGGACCTTCAACTAATTTGTTAGTCTGATTTGAATGGGAGACTAATCCAATCCCAATTTTCTCATGCTTTCCCATGTCTGTCTTATCAAAATAATGACATCAAATCCCATGTCTAAAATGATATAATCCATATCAAAATCTCCTATCTTTGCAGTTATCCTTAGCTCGTGACCAATCTTTAATCATTTTCTGACATGGTTCAATATTATGTCTGGACGTAGCTCTTCCTGAGTTTCTTCTATTACGATTGTTGATTTTGTGATAGCATCTTTATCATGGATTAACGATAAGAAAATTTTGAACAATTCTTTAAGTTTACTAACCTTTCTCGTCAATTGCTTTCGAAATAGATTATTGAATATTTCATTCATCTCCCTTACTTGTCCTCTTGGTAATGTAGGAGTAGACATCGATGCTTGATTCATATCGATGAATTCTGGTCAAGAATCCAATAATACTTCCTTTTCTCTCTAGACGTCGAACAATACTTTCTTGTGTGTTGTCGGTCACACCTGTGGTTGGTCATGTTGTGCATTTTCATCTGCTCTAGTCATAACAACTCCTCTTGTCATGGTAGTAATATTTTATTCTCTCAGCTTAGAATAAATAATCTAGATGTTATGGTTGGAATTCATATTGGGGTTCTACAGGGGAACTGGATTTCCCAAATTCTTGGCATGCCACTTAGCAATTAGTTCAGCACATTCCTCAACATTGTGGTCGACATATTTACAATACAAACATTCCTTCGCAGGACTCACACGGTCTCGAGCAAAGCGTCCTGGTTTTCCACAATTATAGCATATGATTTGGCCTCTTCCATGACCAAATCCTCCTCCTCCTTGTTGTTGTCCTCAACCCCAAAAATTTCCACCCCCCTAGGTTGAGGGTAGTGTTTCTGCGATGGATACTTGTTTGGTTGATATTGAATTTCAGGATACTGAGGTTGTTGATGTTGGGTTGGTGGATATTGAACAGATGGGTATTGAGATTGTGCTCATTCAACTTGTATCTTTTCATCACTCTTCATTAAGTAGGTATCCAGCGTTTTCTCCTGTAGCAGCTAGAATGCTCTACAATCCTTCTCGTCATGGCCTACAGATTTACAAAAATTACAATATGATACTAGCTGGTGTACTTACAATATTCCACAAATACAAACACTCTTATGACTGATATACTCGATTCTTACATATTCTATGCCAAGGCATCCCTTATGTATTTATTAGGTTTGGCACTCCTACTGTGACATAGATCATGAGCGTCGGGAAATTATCCTTATGGTTTCCCTTAGTTTTACATCTGGTACACCAGAGTTCTTCTTGGATCTCTTTACCTTAATTAATGTCCTGGAGTTTCAGTGTAAGTTTGGATAGTTGCGACTAAATATGCATCATTCCTGCACTGGTCTCTCCAATCGGTGAGGATTCTAACTTCATTTCTATCTCCGTAGCTTCATTCTATGACATAATATTCTGTGGCATAAACGTAATTTATATGTGTAGCAACAATGCTGCAATGAACCATTCCTTGTGTTGCGCGTCTGACATCTGAAATCTTACTTTAGCCATCAATGTCTTAAATCTTTGGTTGAAATACCAGACAGACTCCATAGGTAACTGCTTAATTTCTATAATTTATGTGATGCATTGTGACTCGGATTTCGTATTTATGAACTCGTCTATCAATCCTCATTAGAATTTCTGATTTCATCATCAGCATGATGTACATCCTCATTAGAATAATTGCAATCATCATCAAAGGTAGCATCATAGTCATCATCATCGTCATCATCTTCATCCTCATCATCATCATCATTACCATCATTGTTGGGAAGTTTAATTGGTTTATTAATTCACAATCAAAGATGCTAGAGATAAATTCTTAACCCAAGGAAGTCTGGTTATTTCAAAGACAACTATGAAAAATCTATGCATAAATATGAATAGGAGAAATTGTTTCACAGTCGCAGTTATAGCATTACGCTAATTCTAAAAATCACCTTCTTATTGTAAGCAAGACGACACATCCATTAAGCTTGTTTCAGCAATCCATAGAAGGACTAAACTCACAATAATATCTAGGGATGGATTATAGGTGTAGAATCAATCACTTCAAAATGAAATCACAATCCACTTATGTACTGGAAAATAAAATTCACATTATACATTCTAATGTTGCAACAAACCACACTTTGTGACAACTATGAAAAATCTATGCATAAATAGGAATAGGAGAAATTGTTTCACAGACGCAATTACAACATTACGCTAATTTTGAAAATCACCTTCTTAATCTGAGAAATAGGAAGCATCCATTAAGCATGTTTCAGAAATTCATAGAAGGAGTAAACTCACAATAAGATACGGGGACACATCATAGGTGTAGCTCAAATCACTTCAAAACGCAATCACAATCGGATTATGTATGGGAAAAGAAATATCACATTATACAGTTGATTGTTGCCACAAACCACACTTCGTGACAACTACGCAAAATATATGCATAAATAGGAATATGAGAAATCGTTTCACAGTCGTAGTTTCAACATTACACGAATTATGAAAATCGCCTTCTTAATCTAAGAAAGACGATGCATCCATTAAGACTATTTCAGCAATTCATATAAGGAGTAAACTCACAATAAGATCCAGGGACAGATCATAGGTGTACCTCAAATCAATTCAAAACTCAATTATAATCTTCCTATGTACTAGAAGAGAAATATCACATTATATAATCGACTGTTGTAGCAAACCAAACTTCGAGACAACTACGCAAAATCTATGCATAAATAGGAATAGGAGAAATTGTTTCACAGTCGCAGTTACAACATTACGCTAATTGTAAAAATCACCTTCTTAATCTAAGCAAGAGGGGGCATCCATTAATCATGTTTCATCAATTCATAGAAGGAGTAAACTCATAATAAGATCCAGGGACATATCATAGGTGTAGCTCAAATCACTTCAAAATGAAATTACAATCCGCTTATGTACTAGAAAATAAAGATCACATTATACAGTCAACTGTTGTAGAAAACCACACTTTGTGGCAACTAAGTAAAATCTATGCATAAATAGGAATAGGATAAATTGTTTCACAGTCATAGTTTCAACATTATGCTAATTCTAAAAATCATGTTCTTAATCTAAGAAAGAAGATGCATCCATTAAGACTATTTTAGCAATTCATAGAAGGAATAAACTCACAATAAGATCCAGGGACACATCATAGGTTTACATTAAATCACTTGAAAATATAATTACAATCCACCTATGTACTGGAAAAGAAAGATCACATTATATAGTTTATTGTTGCAGCAAACCAAACTTCATGACAACGTCTACACAAACCCTATGTTTCAACAACTCTGCTATAGCACCTATGGTTCAACAGTATAACAATAGGAGTACTAGTAATATGATAACAAGATAATATAAGGTATAACACAACCTTATAGAAGTGGGAGACTTCACCATAATTGTGTGTCCAAATGGTTGTTTTGATACCTTTGAACATCGTAACAATGGTGTTAGTTCTAGAGAATCACCCGTATACTACTTACTATGTTCCAACTTGTTGATGCCTAGAAAATTGCAGGTAACAGCAGTAAGGGATTCTCCCCAGTAAACGTTCCCAAATATCCCGTTACTATTTGGTATGGGGAATCCATCCGGTTTGCGGTCCGACTACCATAGTTCAAGTAACCAAAATAAATGGTTTTACCAGTTACGGCCCGGTCCACCATGTATGTTTTTAGTTTTTTAGTTTTAAGTATGAGATGCAAGTGCCTATCTAAGGATGCAGATTGATAGAGAATATGAGGAGCGATCACAATGTGATGCGCAGGTTCTTACCTCTCATCTTAACTCTCTCGCATCTAAATCACACACAGCAAGAAAACTAAAACTAACTTAACTAAACTGTCCCTAGGGAGCGAAATTATCATTTAATGAGTAATGTATTACTGTTCATGCATTAAGAAAAATCACAGGTAGCTGTTCTTTATTACAAAACACATGAACATGAATAGATATATGAACAACAAGATAGCTCATTGTTTATGAAAAGCATTCATTACTCATAGTGGAAACTCCATAAAATAAACTAGAGAGCATTCATACAAGAACATAGGTTCAACAAGTTAGAATGATCTCACAGTTAATGGATAAAAGCTGAAAATGAAATAGTTCCCCTTCAACAACATCCATTGCACATCATTTGAACATTCCACCAAAGTTTTCTCCAACAGGAAAAATTGTAATTATCTATTGCAAAAGGAAATAGTTCTTCTTACAACATGTTCTCACAAGTCTAACTAGGAAGAATTCCCTTCCCTTATCAAACTATCCTATACTTATAAAGAAAGCAAAACTTTTGGGCTGCCCCAAATGACTCTTGGGCTTCCCCAGCGTTTCAACTCCCAAAATTTGTCCTATAATGAGTGCTCATACATTTACAATATATTACATCTAAAACAAAAATTAATAAAGCACTTCTAAGTAGAGGGCCCCGCTTGATCATTTAAGAACTTTTTCCACGCTTGGGCTTCTACAGCTATTCTCTCAAATTCTGAAGGTTCAAGAAAGCGAATGTTGATCTCATATTTAGCAACCTAATTTTTAACTACTTTGATTCTGGCTGGGCTTAAACGCAGTTGATCCTCAAGTAAATGGATGCTGACTGCTGCATGAGCTACGACATCTTTCAGAATCTGCTCATCCAAGTCCTTGACTTGTTGTATCTTTTGCTCATCCTCCTGATACCTGCTCTGTAGCATTTCTGTGAGCAGCTCATGCTCTGGTAATGCCTCTAGTCTTTGTTCTGCAACAACCTAACATCTGTTGTAGGTGACCAGCACCCTTTTGCAGTATTCAGTGCAAGCCCCTCTTGTCTTCCTCACAGCTTTCTTGAACTCCTCTGCTATATTTATTGCAAATTATAATAGGTCAAAGTCCTTCTTTAGGTTGCGTTGATATTTAGCTGGTAAATCTGCAGGAATTTATTCATTGGTCTCTATCCTTACTATCCTTCCAGACAGGACTTCCAAAATGTCCTCAGACCTATCTACAAAATATGAGGTAGTCTCCAAAATTTCCTCAAATATGTTATCTATCTTTAAGACTTTACATCTTTCCTCTACAATATACACTTTCAGTTGGTTCATTCTTCTTCATTGGGTTAGGACATGTTCCTTTAGAGGCTGGATGTTAGTTTCTTGTTCACTGGCCTCCTTCAGTGATGCTGCTAATGAATTAATCTGTCCTTCAAAATCTACTACCTGCACTTGGAATTGATTTTCCTTCTCTTCCATGGTAACCCTCTATGCCTCCAACTCTTGTACTTTGTTCTGCAGCTGGTCCTTTTATGCACTAAGAATTACATATGTTGTTTTGAGGTCATCCTTTTCTGTCTTCAGCACCCGATGTTATTGCTGTAACCTCTGCAGTTCTGCTAGGTTATTCTGAGCATCCTTACCTATCCTTTCCATGGAAACTTCCAAATTCATCTTGTTTTCTTGAAGAGTCTAAAGTTCTACTTTTGAAGTCTTCACTTCATTTTGCATGTCTTCAAATTTCCTCTTCGGTTTATAACCTTCATTTTTTTCCTTCTTCAAAGTTTTCTTCTTTTCATTTTCCTCTGCATTCTTTGCAGCTTCCTCTGTAGCTTTCTTTCTTTCTTCTTCTTCATTCTTAAGCCAACTATCAGCCTCCTGTGCTAGTCTCCTAGCATCCTCTTCTCTTTTCTTGGCGTCCTCCTCTTCAGCT
This sequence comes from Pseudotsuga menziesii, assembly GCA_001517045.1. Lineage (NCBI taxonomy): Eukaryota > Viridiplantae > Streptophyta > Pinopsida > Pinales > Pinaceae > Pseudotsuga > Pseudotsuga menziesii. The sequence continues at coordinate 3,392 of LPNX010458809.1, read as the reverse complement.
TTCTTCTATGCGGTTTGGCCCTTACCGCCTTTAATGGTGATCTTCTATTTAAATCTTCTCTTTAATGTAGTCATATTCCTTGCATTCCTGAAGATTTCTTCAACTTTATCCCAGAAGTTTGTATATTCAAAGTGAACATTTGCCTCTTTGCAATGTTCTGCAACCTTATTCTGGGAGTCATTTCTATGGAAGCTCATCTCTCCAAAATGAAACTGCTCCAATTCCTGTACAAATTCAGCAGCTCTTTTAATATTTGTAAATTTGTAGCTTCCCAACCTGAAAGGTATGGCAGGATAGGCTACCTTCTTGTGTTCAAACAGGAAGCTTCCTACACCATCTAGGTAAAATTGCATGACTACTTTATGCACCACATAATCAGTGGCATACTTGGGGAGCAAAGAAGGTGCCCTGGAGCAACCATACATCTTGATGTACAACCCTTCGTCAGTCAAATAATAATTTGCATGTTCCTCAATGACTTTAAATGCCTCCTCAGACATACAATTGCATTCTGTTAGGAAGATCAAATTGTGTAAAGGCATAATAAAATGTTCACATATTTCTCTATAGTGGTTGTAATACTTATGTGCCCAAAATATTTTGCATGCAGTGTACACAGGGGTTCTGTCCCTGTCCCAAATGCATCTTAAGGCTCAAAATGGTTGGGTGGATAGTATACAGTATGGAAACAATATTTAAAACATTTACCTTATTTATGGAAACAATATTTAAAACATTTACCTTATTGAGGCACACCCAGTAGACTAACTGAGAGACTGTCACTGACTTCAGCAGCCCTTACAAAACTCTCAAACCCTACGATGAGGGAAATGCTTAAACCAACGGAAATAAAATATTAACCTATCTGTGCAATGACAGGCCACGGATGAACAAGAAGGAGCCACATACAAGCCGTAAGCCAAATGCTACGAATCTCAATAAACCCTTACAGAGATAAGACTCACAGTACAAAGAATGAGTTTTAAGACCTAATAGTGGAAGCTGAAACAACTCAAACCAAGACTCGTAGCACAACTAGCAACCAGAAGCGTATCATGGCCGCCATGAGAATTGTTGCAGAGCATCCCGAAGGCCCGATAACTACGGAGGGAAATGACGAAGAGTAGGGTTACAAAGAACTTATATCTCTAGTGCATGGATAGGAGAAGTCCATGTGCCCACTTGAAAAATTAAGCAATGCATGGGTCGAGCTCTATTGTCACCTGCATGCCAATAATTTACAATTATTTATATAATGATTCGTTAACAAATAATGCAGGAACTATATTGTTCAATCACTTATAAAATTCATCGTTCACATAATATGTCTTTAACATAATGTTGTTTGGGCATTAGATAACAATAATTCTCGGATCGTTGACCAATCGAAGGTATAGTAAACATATAGTTCGAAACCATTATGATTGTTTGTAATTGATTTATAAAACAAACCCTTTACTCATAAACCAATCAGCTTGGGGTGGAAATGATTCATCAAATCATTTACAAGTGTCAATATTGTAATGTGAACATGATGATTACCATGTTTAACAACGTTAAAATATAATGACTATTTGTTTAATATAAAGTCCAAGATGAATTGTGCAAAATCATTGAACAACTATATATTTCTATGTTTTTATATACATTATGGTCTACGCAAGGCTATACTCCTCTAAACCCACAACTCTAGTGGAGATTATGATAAAAGTTGATTAAATTATGATAAAAGTTGTTTAGCACAATAAGCATTAGAATCATAAATTCTTTACAAGATCAAGGTTGTTGAGACTTGTTTAGGAGTTTCAAATTAATGACAGAATTGTATGTTTATAAACATAATAATATATATATGTAAAACCAACGTTTGATTGGAAATAACGATAAAGATGGCTAGTATGGTAAAAGAATATATATTGAACTCTTTTACATAGCCCATTTGGGATCAGACTTCAATGGTTGTTTCTCAACATGCAATTTTTGCTGGTAATTTACCATGTCTATATACTTAGTAGAATGATTTTATGCTTACACAAAATAACTGGTGCTTAGCATAGGATAGAAGGTTGATATTTATAGAAACATCAACCTTAGAAATTGTTGGTAGACAATAACTTAATACAAGGAAAGTATTATGGAATAATAAGAATTACAATGGATTGATCCTACTCGAGTCTATAATCAATAGAACCTCATGGTTTGACATAGAGTTAAGAAATGTAGACAACAGCATTTTCTTGTGAAAAGACATTATCGTTTTTAAATTAATCAACTTTAATGTCAAAAGTTTGCAGGCTGTAAGTTTCCCTGCAGAAGATAAATATCGAGAAGCTTGATACTCAAATAAGTGGTATGATAATGTATAATAACCCAATGTACAATCAGTATAACGTTCCAAGTTATGCTTATTAAAGTAGAAGTTATCAAGCAACTAAGATTACAAATTTAGAGCCACAGATAGTATTTAACTGTCGCTACATAAAACAAAGAAAGAAACGCAATAATCTGAACTTCATTTACAAAAACAACTGAAGAAAGCAAACTGTTTTTACCTCACGGAAGTTGTTTGGAATATAGCAGCTTATTTACTAAGATTATTAATTGCAAATAGAAATACTGTTGGATACCTTATGAAATTAAAAACGTTACTCATTCATTCATACCTGTAAACCTGTAAGAATCAGTAAAATTTCTGCGTTAGCATAAATTATAAGTAAGCCCAGGTTTTAAGGTTAGATTCCACCTACTTGTCATAAAGCAAACTCATTAGTAAACTGAAATAAAAATTATACGCAAGTAAACCTTATTCAAGTTACAAAAAGAAAAACTGTTTAGTTAACATGATTTGAGTTTATGTAATACTAATCATTCGACTGTTCCTTTACTGTTAACCGTTAGCTGTTAGTAAACCATAAATTCAGCATTTTATGTTATCTCAAACTTTTAAATTTTTGTGAAAAATTGAGGTTTTGACACAGACAGCGTAACATTTATCTACACCAAAATCCTAATCCATCGGACCGAGGTCAAAACTCCATAACGGCTCATACAAGCTCAAGAACAAAACCCCCACTGTCAATGTTGCGAAACTGACCAATACTCTATGCCGTAAGGATGCAAAATCCGACTTAGACGACCAACTACAAACGGAGGGAACGCCTAACCAAAGGACGAAACCCTAGTTCCAAAACTGATCAATAAAATCAAAAGAAGGAGAAACCATGGTTGGGCTACCTAGCAAACAAATAGCTGTCAATGTGATGATCTGAAAAATCCACGGCAACACCCCAAATGCACGAAATCCCGACAGCTAAGCACGGATGCACAGTTCTACAATGAGGACGGAGGCAGACGCGAATTCACAAAGATAAACAATAAAATTATATATATAT
>LPNX010458795.1:331649-374739 GCA_001517045.1 Pseudotsuga menziesii | reverse complement strand
CAATGTCTCAATGGTTCCTTATATAGCTTTTCAAAGTGATACTGAAAGGTCGAATCCGTGCAATCTCAAGGCATATGGAAGGCCAGGAGTCATATGAGTTGGATTCAAGACAAGGAATGGTACAACAGTTTTGGATTATGCACACATCCCAATGTACGCGACTATAGAGGGAATATCCGCGTATGTACGCGGTTATCGGGGAAAAGGCTGTGTATATCATTTTTCTAATGTTTTTAGGGATGGTCAATGATACATCAAAAGACAATAAATGGTCCAAAGGGAATAATGAGTCTGCAGCGGGATAGGGGAAGGCCATACAATGTGTGATTCACCTAGTGTGGTGAAATCCGCTATAACATTATGTTATGGTATGTGTTATAACTAGATATTGTTCTTAGTTTATATGTTCTTTTTTTCCTAATTTTCAACCGTTGGTTTAAAATGATTTTACATTTTATGTTGATTTTAAGAATTTTTGACAATCAGTAATTTTTGTTGGATTTAATGCTTTTAATGGTTGAATTATTTCATTACTTTACTTTTAAGGTTTATCTTTTGGGATTATTATTTAATATGTATATCTTTATGTTAGGGCGCGCACCTCAACGGTCCTTAAGATGGGTAACTCCGCAGGTTTGACTGAAAATAGTCTTAGGGGTGTCAGGGGTTGAATCAAAAGTCTTCTATTGTAATAAACCCGTGGCTTAAGACCAGAGTTTAGGGTTTTGGGTGCCCATGGTATTGAATCCATGTTTTTGTAAACAGTGCACTATAAATAGGCACTTGTGTAATTAATAAAGGTTAGGTTTTGTGATGTAAGAAAGATTAAGGCGAAGTTAAGGTTGATTTTGTAAGGAAAGGTTAAGTCCCAGCTGTGTGCGTGGACGACCTCTGCAGCTGTGTGCGCAGAGGGTTTTTGTAAGAAGACTGAGAAAAGATCTGCAGTTGTGTGCGCAGAGGCCTGCTGCTGTGTGCGCGGCTATTAAGGACTGAAGGGATCTGCAGCTGAGTGCGCAGATCAAACTGTGGTTTTGTAGCAAGTTGAATAAAACACAGTTTGTGGACATAGCCCCTACACTGGGGGTGAACCACGTTATATTTGGTGTTGTGGTTTCCTGTGTTGTTTCTATTTCTGTTGTCTTTTATGCATTAATAACTGTATACATTTGATAACTTAGATCACTGCTAATAACAAGCTTCGCTGTGAATTCCCTGTAGTGGGTTAAGCAAGTCACGGTTGTTTATCTATCTGCGAAATTGTATAAAAGTGAAAGACACAGTTGTATAATTATTGATTAATAAGTTAGTAAAGGCTAAGGTACAGTAATATCCCTCTCTGCTTGCAGAAACCTGATTCTGTGGCACCCCATTGCTATTTCGGGTGAGACTGCAACCTGTGCGCAGGTTGTTACCAAAAGGGCCAACACAGTGGGTCTTTTGTTGGTGCGACATAAAAGGATTAAACCCGGGTCTGCCCTATTTCCCAACAAATTGGTTTCGTTGCCGGTTGAACTCAGTATCTGCTCAAGAGGGGTTTACGTCGTACCTCGAGGGCTATGTTCTGGAGGCCCTCTGTGACGAAAATTGGTGATTGGTTTGCTGAGACTTATCTGCAATTCGCGCAACAAGAGAACACAAATTCGCGTTGTAGCGCATGTGGCTTTTTACAAAGGTATGTTTTTTGTGATGCTTATGAAATTTTTTTTAGTAGTATCCACATAGAGTTGCACCAATGGTTGTCTAGGTTAACAGAAAGAAGGACGAACTACCAAGCTCGATGGGTTCCCATGTGGACCCCCACAAGGGTCAATCTTGTGCAACACGTGAACAACGAGGTATCCCACGCTATTGATTTCTGGACGACGCGCACATTGGAAGCTTTCGTAACAGAGTTTACCATTAACACAAGTACCTCCTTCAGCGAAGCTGAATGACAGTTCTTCAAAGGTCCCCGTGGTAAGTTTTTGAATTCATTAAGCTTGCGGATTAAAATACTATTGGCTGAAAAGGGTATATTGTGGTTTGAATCAGACTGCTAGCTTCGTAGTACTAACATATGTTTGCAAGTGATAATACCTTCAACGAGCAAAGTGGTTTGCTGGGAAGTGGAAAAAGGTACAAAAGAGATTTTGACTCCTATTCCTTAGGTCAGGCTACCGTGTCTTCCCCTGTAAATTCTGAAGAGTCAGGCTCTGAGGAAATCCCTTCGCTTGGAAACCCTCCTGTCACCCCACAGCGAAGCCCTGTTACCCCTGAAATTCCGTCGCAGTCTGACAGTCAACCAAGTCCAAGTATTCCGGCCACAGGCCAGTCTGTCCCTGTAACTCCCTCCCCATCAACGTCCTACCCCCCTCCCAGAACCACCATGGCCCACCTGGTTGATGACATTAAGCTCCCCATCTTCAAAGGCACGGGATCAGAGGACCCCGAATAGTTCTGGTTTTTATGTGAAGCAGTATGGAATGCGAAGAAAATTACAGACCCCGATGTGAGAGTCGCGCAGCTCATTACTTCTTTCTAGGATAGGGCTTTGACCTGGTTCATGAAGTTCTCCAGTACTCAGAGCCCTACACTAGATGAGATTAAGGCAGCCATAACCAAAGAATTTAAAAAGCCTAAATCGGAATCGCAGAGCATCACCGAACTCAAAGAGATTCAACAGCGGCGCCACGAATCTGTGTGGGACTTTGACCAGAGATTCAAAGTCCTCCTCGACCAAGTCAGCTTTACCATTAGTCCCGCGCAGCACAAGGAATGGTTTATTGCGGCATTATTACCACATATCAGAATTCCGCTCATGCAACAGAAGGTTGCTGACTAGCAAGAGGCTCTGGAAATCACAATGAAGCTGGAGACTGCCCCTGTCGGAGATGATTCTGGTATTGCTCAAATCCAAGCATAGCTAGCCGCGATGGCCCTGGAACTTCGCGAGATGAAAAAGGGACAACCTGATCGCGAAGAGGTTTGGTGTACACAATGTCGGACCGAAGGTCACGACAAGGAACGGTGCCCTCTGGTAAGCAAGTACCTGCATACAGGTGCACCGGACCCATTTCCACCACAAGTTCTATATTGTGAGCTCTGCAGAACAACAGGTCAGCACCGACCCAAGAACTGTCACCTGCTGCAATGGTACGGACAGGGACCTAAGAACCCCTACTGTAATTTCTGCAAGTCCATAGGTCATAATGAGGATGAGTGCCGCACCTATGATGCCTACCGGGTGCGTAATGAAGGCCCCAATAGTGATAGCTATGGTTACCAGGGGGATGCCTCTGGTAGAGGGTTGTCTAGAGGCCGTGGTGGTATGGCCGGTAGAGGCCGAGGCCAGTTGGTATGTTACAATTGTAACCAAGCTGGGCATTTGGCTCGTGACTGTCGGAACCCTACTACGACATGTCGATACTACCGCGCGGTAGATCATGTGATTGAGCAGTGTCCGCAGCTCATAGCTAAGATTCAGGCACGATAGAGTGCCCCCACGTGGAATATCCAGACGATTTCAGTGGAGCCCAGACCTGCTGCAACTATTAATGTTGTCACACGGAGTGGCGCTATGACACACCCACCGGATCCAGAAATACAGCCCGCCGACGCTCAGGTTCGCAAGGCCCCTATGAAAATCCCAGCATTTGATATCACAAGAGAAAGAGAGACATTTATGGAAGCTAAGCAAGATTTTGCTAGCCCTAGCACATCTATTATATCTACACAATCTCAGCGACTATCTTCGCGGCCCCAGGACGCCCCGCGGGATAACGTAAGTACCCTATCCTCCTTTTTAGAGAGTTGCCTCAAACTGTTACGAGATCAGGATGCTCTGACTCAGCTACAAGAGGTCATTGCTTCCTGCGGACCTCACCACAGTTTTGCTCAAGACAAAACTATTCATAGAGTGAACAGAACTGGCAGGGAAATGAGATTTAATGCTCAGATAGGGGCATATCATCTGACTGATGTTATCTTGGACTTAGGGTCCGACGTAAATGTGTTAACTAAACAAACCTGGGAACACATGGGAAAACCCCCCCTCACCTGGTCCCCTATTAAGTTGCGGCTAGCCAACCAGCAAAGGATTGTGCCTCTAGGAAGTTTCTGGAGTTTCCAAACAGATATTGCCGAGGTCAGTACTGTCGTGGACTTCGAAGTAATTGAGATCATTGATGACAACGACCCCTACCCAGCCTTGTTAGGAATTGAATGGGCAATGGAAAATGCTGCAGTTATTAACCTAAAGAAGAGACAGATGATCTTTGAAGGGAAAGACTTGAGAGTCATCCTACCCATGGATCCCTCACAAGGGGAATGGTACACAGAACCACTCCGACAAAAGGGTCAGGATGATGTGGAGCACATCTTCACTATCACCACGCAGGACAGAGGTTCTGAGGATCCTCCTACCGCAGGTTGGGAGTCTGGTAGCTCCTGTATGACCAACTCAGAGGATGACTTAGAGAGTTGGCAGAACTGATTATCTGAGCCCCATGACCATAGTAGTACCAGACCTACTAAATCTCTCAGATGGCTCAGCTCACAACCAAGTGCTCTCCCTACTTTTGATGGTTCAACAGACCCTAACCCATTTATCGTACAATTCTCAGGTCAGATACTGGAGTCATAGAAAATGACTTCTCTGGAGTCAGCACTTAGAGTCTCAGCTGCTAGATGGTGGAAGAGCCATAAGCCACAGATTCCTAACTGGGAATCCTGTCAGAGGCTCCTTCGACTGAGATTTAAGGACCAGCCTGAGGAGGTGTGAAGCAAGTTTGATGGAAAATCTAGTCCACAAGCACATTTGGAAAATTGCTATGAAGCGTGGAGGTATGTACCTCGAAACGAATGGGTACATCGATTCATCCATACACTGGCACCGATAGCTCAGACCTGGTACGAGGAAGCTGAGCTTCGCCTAGATACTGTAAGTTAGGACTGTCTTGTCCATAGTTTTATACATACTTTTTCTACTAATGATGTCTGCCCAGCTCTAGACGCAGCTATCAAGATCATCCATACCAAGGTCTTTGATGACCAAGAACTAGTAGAACAGCGACCGGATTGGACAGTGCAGGAAGCCCACGCCCTAGAATGTTATAACTTCGCCATTGAGGAGGATGAGGACCTGCGCAATATCGCTATCACTGAATCAAAAGGATGTTGCGATGTGCAAGGACCAGTCATCGAAGCCCCAGAAGTAAATTAGCCACTGAAGACACGCACAGTTAACATTGGATCTGAAGAACAGCCTAAGCTCGCCACAATTGGTGACTATTGAGATGATGAAATGGTCAGCAAGGTAACCCAACTTCTCCACGAGTACCAAGATCTTTTTCCAACAAAGTTTTCCGAAATGAAGGATATCTTGGGTGATATTGGCGTAATGAAGATCCCTTTGAAACCTGATGCAAAACCTGTGAAACAGTAGCCTTATATATTGAATCCGAAGTATAAAGAAAAGGTTAAGGTGGAGTTGGATAAGATGCTCGCCGCAGGCATAATTGAGCCTGTTGAAGAATCTGAGTGGGTCAGTCCTATGGTGGTCCAGGAGAAGAAGACTAAGGGTGAAATCCGCATCTGTGTCGACCTCAGGAAATTAAATGATGCCTGTCTGCATGATCCCTTTCCTACCCCCTTTACAGACGAAGTGCTTGACAATGTTGGAGGCCAAGAAATATACTCTTTCACTGATGGGTTTTCTGGCTACCATCAGATCCGAATTGCTCTAGAAGACCGGCATAAGACAACATTTGCTATCGAAATGGGATCCTTTCAGTATACTGTCATGCCCTTTGGGCTGAAGAATGCGCCTGCTATATTTTCTAGGGTCGTCATCTCTGCATTCAAGGAATATATACATAAATTCTTAGAAGTTTATTTTGATGATTGGACTATTTTTGGGCTAGTAAAAGATCACCTCGCTAGTTTGAGACTTATGTTAAACAAGTGTAGACAACACCAGATTGCTTTGAATCTAAAAAAGTGTATCTTTTGTGCCCCTTTTGGAATTCTCCTTGGTCATGTTATCTGTAAGCAGGGATTGATGATGGATCCTGCGAAGATAGCTATTATTGTTAATCTACCACTCCTGAAGACCGTCAAAAAACTGCGCACGACACTCGGTCACACTGGTTACTACAGAAAATTCATCCAAGGATATGCTCAAATTACCGCTCCGATGGAAAGGCAGTTGAAGAAAGATAATAAGTTCGAATGGACACCGGAGTGCCAGGCCATCTTAGATATTTTGAAGGAAAAAATGGTTACTGCCCCTATTCTAGTATTTCCTGACTGGAACAAATAATTTCATGTGCATGTCGACGCATCCTCCATTGCTCTAGGGGTGGTATTGGTTCAACCAGGCGCAGGTCAGATCGACCACCCTATTTCTTTTGCTAGTAGAAAATTGTCCACTGCAGAGGAAAATTATACTACAACCGAGCGGGAAGGCCTTGCTATGGTGTATGCACTACAGAAGTTTCGACATTATCTGTTAGGATCTCATTTTAAGATGTTTACTGACCATTCTGCTTTGAAATATTTGGTTAATAAGCCTGTGCTAGGAGGAAGAATATGCAGATGGCTGATCCTGTTACAAGAATATGACTTCGAAATCATAGTTAAGCCTGGGAGACTGAACTTAGGACCTGACCACTTGTCGAGGCTCGAGTCAGGCGAAGAACCCACCAGTTTGGATGAGGGCCTCCCTGACGTGCAGCTGTTTGCCATCCAGATAGTCGATGACTACTTCCAGGATATTGCTCAGTACTTGTCTAAAGGGTTTCCACCTGCTGAAATGACCACACAACAGAAAAAGCAGCTAGTAGTGCGAGCAGTGGAATTCACCCTAATATCCGGCCAGCTGTACAAGATGGGACCAGATGAAATACTGTGCATGTGTGTTTTGGAGCATGAACGACCCCTGATTCTGGTGGAGGCACATTCTGGCGCAACAGGAGGTCATTATGCAGGGAAAGCTACAGCACAGAAGATTTTGATAGCCGGCTTATGGTGGCCCACCGTTCACAAGGATGAAAGAGAATATTGCCACAGCTATGACGTCTGTCAGAGGACAGGAAAACCATCTAGGCGGGATGAGATGCCCCTAGTTCTGCAGGTAACCTTACAAGCTTTTGACAAATGGGCCATTGACTTTGTTGGCCCCATCAACCCACCCGCGAAGAAGTCTAGTGCGAGATATATTATTATAGCAACTGACTACCTTACCCGTTGGGCTGAAGCCCAACCAGTCAAGAAATGTAGCGCTGCTACAGCTGCGCAATTCATCTTCGATCACATATTTTCCAGGTTTGGGTGTCCTCGCGTCCTTATGAGCGATCAAGGATCACATTTCTTAAATAAAACCATTGTAGTGTTGACTGAATAATTTCAAGTATACCATCAGAAAAGTACAGCCTATCATCCACAAGCCAATGGGACTGTCGAAGCTTTTAATAAGATCATGGAGCATGCTTTGACAAAGATTTGTAATGCTAACAGAAATGATTGGGACCTTCGCATTCCAGCAGTGCTATGGGCTTACAGAACTACTTGCAAAAAGTTGACAAGCCATACACCTTTCCGATTGGTTTATGGGCAAGAAGCCGTCATGCCTATGGAATACATTGTTCCCAGCCTCATAATATCTTCCTTCACCAAGATGGATGACCCAGCCATAATAATAGAGAGACTGAAACAGATACTAGAACTCGAGGAGGATAGATTTATTGCAGGTTTCCAGCAACAGGTGCAGAAAGCTCGAGAAAAAGCGTGGCATGACAGACACATTAAGAAGAAACAATTCCAGCAGGGTGATCTTGTGCTCCTCTCTGATAGCAAATTTATGAAGTTCTCTGAAAAGTTTAAAACACATTGGAAGGGACCGTATATAGTCCAAAAAGTTACTGATGGGGGCACAGTCCAACTAGCTAAGTTAAATGGAGAGCTCTTTCCTTCTATGATAAATGGGAGTCATCTAAAGAAGTACAGGGACAGGCCATGTCCTCAGACTTGAAGGTAGCGCCAAGAAAGAAAAGTTTACGTACCCAGCATAGCTGCTCGCCACACTGGGGAATGTCGTATGGGAAGCCGAAGGTCGGTCAGGGGACGCAGGTTCACCCTGTGACGAAGGGGAAAGTGGTTGTTATGTCGTAGGTTGGCACTGTGTCGCAGCCTAGGATGAGATGGATGGGACAAAATACATTTGATGGCGGTGGCACGTGAGCTACTCTTCATAACTGTAATTATGAGAGTTCGGGAAAATCTCAGGCTGGGTGTGACGAGATTTCTGGTATTCAAGCAGATTTGATGTCATTACTACACTATGATGACAGATTCTGTAACAGAATTCTATAAGTAAGCTACATTGGCTTGTGAAATCTTCCTCGAAGCACTTCGTGGAGTTTGCTCGACTGGAGCCATGTCAAACAATTGTGAAGTCCAGGAGCTAGTACGAGAGTTCAGAGAGAGAGGATTGTAGAACCTTTTGAGTAATCTGCCAGTACAGTCGTATTCGGCTTAGGTACACAGGCAGGCAGAAGTTTGCTCTAAACCAGGCGAAGGCAGGCACAAATTTGCTCTAACATGGAGCCACAATGGTCATAAGACCTCGCCAAATGACTCTGGCGAGCCCCACCCTGAGATCTTCCATCATAGCAGAACCATGGCAGCTGTGTGTCTTATGCAGCGTGACACACAATTCCAGGGGACCCCAAGCTGTGGATGGTTAAGTATCACCAACCTGACCAAAGGATGGGGTTACAGATGGACCCACAAGGCCTTATTCCGCATCAATATCAAGCAGCAAAAAGAAGCGGGCAGCCGGCCACTAGCAGGAAGGACTCCAGGAACCAGCGCACAATGTCTTTGCCAAGAAAATTTTACCACCAGCCAAGCAGATAAGTTCCCCAGGATGGGACACTGGTGAGTCCTAGGGGCCTGTTAGGGCGCGCACCTCAATAGTCCTTAATATGGGTAACTCTGCGGGTTTGACTAAAAATAGTCTTAGGGGTGTCGGGGGTTGAATCAAAAGTCTTCTATTGTAATAAACCCATGGCTTAAGACCAGGGTTTAGGGTTTTGGGTGCCCATGGTATTGAATCCATGTTTTTGTAAACAGTGCGCTATAAATAGGCACTTGTGTAAATAAGAAAGGTTAGGTTTTATGATGTAAGAAAGATTAAGGCGAAGTTAAGGATGATTTTGTAAGGAAAGGTTAAGTCCCAGTTGTGTGCGTGGATGACCTCTGCAGCTGTGTGCGCAGAGGGTTTTTGTAAGAAGACTGAGAAAAGATCTGCAGCTGTGTGCACAGAGGCCTGCTGCTATGTGTGCGGCTGTTAAGGACTGAAGGGATCTGCAGCTGAGTGCGCAGATCGAACTGTGGTTTTGTAGCAAGTTGAATAAAACACAGTTTGTGGACATAGCCCCTACACTGGGGGTGAACCATGTTATATTTGGTGTTGTGGTTTCTTATGTTATTTCTATTTCTGTTGTCTTTTATGCATTAATAACTGTATACATTTGATAACTTAGATCACTGCTAATAACAAGCTTCGCTGTGAATTCCCTGTAGTGGGTTAAGCAAGTCACGGTTGTTTATCTATCTACGAAGTTGTATAAAAGTGAATGAAACAGTTGTATAATTATTGATTAATAAGTTAGTAAAGGCTAAGGTACAGTAATATCCCTCTCTGCTTGCAGAAACCTGATTCTGCGGCACCCCATTGCTGTTTCGGGTGAGACTGCAACCTGTGCGGGTTATTGCCGAAAGGGTCAACATAGTGGGTCTTTTGTTGGTGCGACATAAAAGGATTAAACCCAGGTCTGCCCTATTGCCCAACACTTTAAGATTTCAAAAACTTATAATAAAATTTTATTCCAATTTTTTCTTTATAATCTAACCCTCATTTTTTAGTCCTTTGTCAAATACTTTCATGAGGAGATTTCTATAGCAGCTTTGTTTTTCCTGTTTTTGTCATTATCCTTGGGAGCAGATTATGAGGTGATGGAAACAAATTATGGGAAAAAAAAGAGGCCTTTTTCCACAATAGAATCATTCACAAAAACCTCTCTTCGATTTACAACAGCTATTATCATTTGAGAGATTAGAATTCATCTTTGTGGCCTATTTTCAGGGTTTGAATTATTTAATAATTTCCTATTTTAGTCACAAATTTATAGCATGTATTTTGATCAATTGAAGGGGAATTTTTGAAATCCAAGAGATTTTTTGTTAATAACAGACTCATTTAAAAAAACCTCTTTCATTTTTTGCACAGGTGTCCCGAATCGAGAGATATGAAGGCGTCTTTGAGACCCAAATTTTCAGAAATTCGCCAAATTTCCCCAAATCCAATTTGTTATTTTTGGGTTAATTGTCTTTAAACATTTTGATTTATCATGTAACTAATTGATGTAACTATTTCAAATTTCGACCTAGAAGTAGTTATGGAACTACTTTACCTTCGTAATGATAAAAGGAAGACAAACATACAGTTTTTTGGGGGGAATTTTCACTCAAGGAGAGGCTTTTGGAGCTTTGATATCTCAAGCTAGAACTTATAACTCTTATGTAAGTGGATGACTATTATTGACTATATATAAATTGATAAGCCCTTTTACCTGTCATGCTTTTTCATTTCTGATCTGGCTGATTACTCAGTCTACAATTTCATTTCCTGTTTAAAGGTTTTATTCATGTAAATGTTTGTAGCCTGTGGGTGAAATTAGTATTTCATGTGTAATCTTTATGGCTTATTGGGATCTGTTTAATCCCCAGTTTATCTAACTTGTGCATGATTCAGTTCTATATTAGCTTGTGAATGTTTATTACCTCCTTATTGATGAAGTTTTAAACCAAAACCCTAAAAACCAATTTTATTTTATTTCTGTTTGAGATTGTGTTAGCTTGTTCTTGTGGTAGTCTAGGAACAATTTATAGCACTAAAAATATGTTATAGTATGTTAGTAGGGTTTCATGGACTCTTTATAGGTTATGACATTGAAGTAGAAACACATGTACATGTACAAATCCTAAACCAACTAGGGTTTCATGAACTGCAATTGCATGCTATAACTTGGGTTGAGAAGTTATGAGATGGAGATAGGGATTTATGAACTCTTTACAAGTTATGAGATGGAAGTTGAAACACATGTACATGTACAAATTGAAAACCAACTAGGGTTTTGTGAACTACAATTGCACGCTATAACTAGGGTTGAGAAGTTATGACATGGAACTAGGGTTTTGTGACCTCTTTAAAAGCTATGAGATGGAAGTAGAAACACATGTACATGTACAAATTGAAAACCAACTAGGGTTTTGTGAACAACAGTTTCATGCTATAACTATTGTGGAGAAATTATGAGATGGAACTAGGGTTTTGTGACCTCTTTAAAATCTATGAGATGGAAGTAGAAACACATGTACATGTACAAATCCTAAACCAACTAGGGTTTCATGAACTACAAATTGCATGCTATAACTAGGGTTGAGAACTTATGAGATGGAAATATGGATTTATGAGCTCTTTACATTAGAGGAAATTTCAACTCAAAATGGGCCTTCTAAGAAAAATTAATAAAATAATAGTTAAAATAATAAAATAATATTTGTTAATGTTGGAGGGAAAAAAAGAAAAAACAACTTTTTTGTTCGTGTTTTCGATGTATCTGCTTGTGTTTTTACTCAAATTTCAATCGGGAGAGCTCATTGGATGAGGAATTAAATTCTGCATCCAACGAATACCCACTTGGCATACTTTTGATGGGCCCCTCTACCCCCCAAAAAATAAATACCTGAAAAAACATGATGATGACATCATCATCACGTTTTTTCAAGTATTTCTTTTTTTGGGGGTAGCGGGGCCCATCAAAAGTATGCCGAGCGGGTACTCATTGGATGCGTAATTTAATTCCACATCCAATGAGCTCTCCCGATCAAAATTTGAGTAAAAAAACAGGGAGATATTTCGAAAATATGAACAAAAAAAGTGGTTTTTGTTATGATACCTATCCCCAAATTTATATTAAAAAATTGTTTAAGAGGTGCTCCCTATTTGAATTTTAAAGCATTTTTATTGGCTAATACATGATAACATGAAATTTGTATTATTTTTGGAAGGCCCATTTTAAATTGAAATTTCCTCTAATGCAAGTTATGAGATGGAAAAGAGAAACACACCTACGGTTTCATGAACTACAATTTCATGCTAGGGTTTCATGAACTACAATCTCGTTGAGACTTGCATACTAGGGTTTCATGAACTACAATTTCATGTTATAGTTTCATTATCTACAATTGCATGCTATAACTAGGGTTGAGAGGTTATGAGATGGAAGTAGGGTTTTATGACCTCTTTACAAGTTATGAGATGGAACTAGAATGGTATGGTATGTTATATGTTAGTATGGTATGGTATGGTATGTTAGTATCATATGGTATTGTAGGGTATGTACTATGATGTTAGTATTGTAGAGTATCGTATGGTATGCTAGTATGGTATGGTATGTTAGAATGGTATGATGTTAGTATGTTATGGTATGTTACAGTAGTTGGTAGGGTTTTGTGAACTCTTTATAGGTTATGAGATGGAATTAGAAACACATGTACATGTACAAATCCTAAACCAACTAGGGTTTCATGAACTACAATTGCATGCTATAAATTGGGTTGAAAATGGCCCTCTCCCTCATGTTTTCATGGCCCAATGTGTCTAGAGATCACTAAGAAAACACATGTTGCAGCATTAAGAAAACACTATGTGTCTAGAGATCACAGGTTATATTATTCGTGTACTAAAATCTAAGCCAACAACCTGCATAATAAAACTAGGGTTCACAAATTGAGACATAGAACTCAAAACTAGGGTTTTATGAACTCTTTAGGTTTGAAGATCAAATTAGATTGGTTAGTATCATTGAAGTAGAAACCAAAAGGACATATAGCCCTAGGCTACACTTACAAATTGAAAATCAACTAGGGTTTCATGAACTACAAATTGCATATTATAACTAGGGTTCATAAGTTATGAGATGGAACTAGGGTTTTATGACCTCTTTAGGTATATATCATTAGATTGGTTAGTATCATTTAAGTAGAAACCAAAAGGCCCTATACCTAGGCTAT
Organism: Pseudotsuga menziesii; assembly: GCA_001517045.1. NCBI lineage: Eukaryota > Viridiplantae > Streptophyta > Pinopsida > Pinales > Pinaceae > Pseudotsuga > Pseudotsuga menziesii. The sequence goes on along the minus strand of LPNX010458795.1, from coordinate 361,620 downwards.
GGACATACATGAAATAATTTTATTGGGATTAATATGAACTACTTACTATTTCATATGTTCACAAATGCAAATACCAATGTGTGCAAATGCTAGGATTATTTTTAGAGAAGTTTAGGAGGCGAATCAACAATACGCAAATTATCAAATTGTTACAATTGAATTAAACCCTAGGTTATGAATTGAATTTCTTTGTTATCCTAAACCCTAGCTAACACTATTGTAATTGATGAATAGTTACATGCTAGGCTTTCCTGAAATGATAACCCTAGATAGACTTTCCTGAAATGCCATGTGCTTCTATGATGAAAGATGATTAGGGTTTATAAACCCTAACGAGGAAAACAATTATAGTGTGGAGATTTGAATTTTAGCTTATATTATTTTTATGATTGGGCAGATTCTAGCATTGGTTATGCATGTTAATTTGAGATAATTTTGGGTTGAATTTGTTAAGTAAAATTTAATGGTGTTTATTTCGTTAGATATCCTAAGTGCAGAACTTTGGATAGGTCATCATGCACTTGTGTTGGTCATCAAGATGATGACTAAGGAAAAACCTCTAAAATAAAAGGAACTTTCCAGCCAAAATGACCCTTCAAAACTTGATGGTACACCCAAAGAGAACATGTTGCTACCAAAGGAAGGATCAATAGGGATGACAAGATAGGAAGTGAGTGGGTAAGATAGGAAGGCAAGGAAGTGACCTTAGGCTATGATAGGTGGGTAAGAAGCCTATTAGGGCTTCCCTAAATAGGATATTACCTGTCAGGGTTTCTTCATTGATTATAAAGCCTAGGTTATGCATGCCAACCTTTAAACCTCAGTTAGGGTTAGGGTTTCCTCGTTGATTCCAAAATCTAGGTTATGCATGATAACCCTTAAATCGTTAAAATTGCAACCAGTACAATAGATCGTTAAAATTTCAAGTGCTCAACAGATCGTTATAGAAGATACATAATCATGAACTTGTTTCATTTTTTATTTGTCATAGAAGAACAATTTTTATGGGACATTATCATTATGGGATGTTTTCATTTCAATTATGCTTGTGGTTGAAGCATGTTAGTGGTGTTGATGGGACGTTATCATCATATCGTACAAAGTCAACCTCTTTTGCAACCGACATAAAAGTATTTCCAGCCAAACATTTAGCATTATGACAGTCCTATAATTCACTTTTTAGCTTGTCAAGACAAAGGTACAATCTTTTTAAGTAAACATCAATGATAAACAATTTTATAAGTGACAAGTTTCCAAGCCAATGGGACTGTTAAACCAAATCAAATTTCCAGTCAAGTAAAATGTCTTATGACAGTCCAAGATGTAATTTCCAGTCAAGTAGGAATGATAAGAAGTATATTCACTTGGCTTTTGATGACAAAATGACTTGCAAGCAATTCAAGGCCTTTTCTAGTATTTTTCCAAGTTATGGATGTTTATATACCACTGTCAAATTTGTTTAAGTATGGATGGGAATGATTGTTTATATACAATCCCTTTAGGGTGTCTTTGTTCCACTTTAAATTGGGTTATGGACAAATTTGAGGTGAGGCGCTAGTGAGTGGAGAAGATAGGAAGGAAAGGAAGTGACCCTAGGATATGATAGGTGGGTAAGAAGGATATTAGGGCTGCCCTAAATAAGATATTATAGTGAAGAAGTTAGGGAAGCTTAGGATGAGTTAATGGTGTTCTAGGGATGTCCAAAATGGATATTATAGTCAGAGATATAGGGAGAGTCATGGGGGTATAAGTAGTGTGGAAATGAAAGGAATAAGCCTTGCTTTAGAGAGAGGGAAAGGTAGGAGTCTAGGGAAAGGGTTTTAGCAAGGGTTAGGCTAGAATAGAATGGTTTAGGTGTGTCTTATGGCTGCCTCATAGGTAGTATTATAGTCTAGTTTGATAGACAGTCGTAGGGTTAGTCAAGGTTAGAAAATGGAGAAGAAGGCCAAAGGTTAGAATTACTATGCAAATACCAAAGGCAAACAAGTGATTTCTATTGCAATTTGGACAATGAATAAGTTTGCAGGTGTTAGTTTGTTGGTTCAATATGAGTTAGGGTTCTAAAGGATTTAGATTTCAATTATCATTGTTATTGTACATGTTTATGCATTTGTGTATGTTTTTGTTAACTAACCTACAGTGTTAAATTTTTATGCATTTTATTGTGAACATATGGACTTTATTGCTTCATCAACAATAAGTACTGCAAGCGCATCAACTGTAAACTACTACTGCATTCAACATAATGTATGCAAATCTGTCATAAAAGGCAAAGTAATATAAAGAATTGCAAAATGATATATTAATATACAAAAATTTCCAATCATATACAAAATATGGCAACTTGTGTCGTATACAAAATATGGCAACTCATGCCCTATATAAAATATGGCAACTCGTGCCAAAATACCACATCATGGCTAGTGTACATAGGAGGGTCTCTCAATCCTCCTGCCCACCCTCGGAGCTCCCAGGTGCAACTCTAAAATCGATATTCCTCTTCTTCAAGCTAGAGGAAGCTCAGTTCTTCTTGCCGCTTCAACCACCTCCCCTTGGGCTTTGAAATGACAACAATCAAATGTCAACTCCTACAGGAAATGATACAGGTCTAAAACACGATTTAAATATCAAAATTATGTTTTCAAATTTTAAATAGCTCATCTGAGACGGGACCGTAAGTGTTGAGCAAGATACCCTCCTCTGTGATCCAATTCTCTCGGCAATGACACCCTACAACATTTAAACAGTAAGATAACTCATACAATTTACTGTTATGTTAATTTTCGTTAATATTGCACAAGATTTTCATAAACTAATCAATATCACTGTAAACACAACAGGTCGGTCCTGGGGGCTGGTAGGTGGAGAAATCAGTCGGTCCTCAGGGGTGGCAGGTGGAGCAGTGGGGTGTACAACATGCTCTAATGCTAGGCTAGATGGCATAGCGGAGGTTGTAGCCACATCGACGTTGTCTACAACACTAGGGGGCATGGTGGGAGAGGGCGTGGAATGGAGTGGGTGAAGTGGTGATGTACAGAGATAAACTTCAACTGGATGTAGAATGGAACGGGCCACCCTGGAAGAAGAAACAAGGGTGGTGGGGGAATATTGGGGAGGGGGATGAGGTCTGGGGTTGGGTGAAGGGATGGGTGAATGTGGATGGATGGTGTAATGTGGTTGGAGGGGGGAGGGTGGAAACATGGGAAACTGTAAGGGAGAGAGTGGATGGGTGGGGTGGGGAGAGGGGGGCGAGATGGATGGAAGTGTGGTGGTGGGTGGGAGGAAAGAAATGAATGGAATGGGGTGGGGAGGGATGCAGGGAAAGGGACATGTATTCCAGGGGCTACACCTGGCATATATGGTGGGAAAAAGGTAGTCAGTGGAGAGATAGTGACACCGACGTGCCTATGTAGTGGGACCTGCATACATATTCATGGCATCGTGTATTAGTACATAAAAAATATAAATATACAAATCTAAGCCATCAAAACTAAAATTAAATTTATCCTTTATTACAAGATACCTACTCACGAGGGGATCTGCTGATCTCCGGTGGGGATGGTTGGTCACTCAATCCTGCAAACACCTATTCATTTGCACAAAAATATTTAGATTCAATTAGTAAATATTAACTAAATATGTGACGATTTACAATAACTAATTTAGTGATACAATAGAAGTCACAAATCAATCAAGAGGCATGACATCAATGATATGATAGTGATAATAACAGTCCCAAACTTGCATAATAATTTTTCTTTTGATTTATGATTTTGAGGGATGTTACATTTTTCTCTATTTTAGAGAATATCCTCAATGTTTATGGGCTTACTCCTTAGACTTTCTCGTCAATCCTTGAAATGATATTCAAAAATCATATGCTTGTCTTGTGCAATATCAAAGGATGGATGATTTGTAGGGTGAGTGTTTTTCATATTTTCCCTAACTATGTCTTTGAAAATTGTATCCATTATTGATGCTAAAGTTTCCTTATATACAAATTAGTTGACTAGTTAGCCCTAGTAAACCTTGCTTATGCTTCATTTCCTTTCTCGTCTAGAGAGTTGACATGGCTATGAGTTCTCTTCTCCTCCTATTTCAAACCTAATTTTTTAAGGTATCCTAATTGAGAATACCCTTCTTACTACATTTTTTTCGAAGTTTCTATTATAGGTAGCATATTGAGTAGATAATGGTTATTTTCACATATTCAATTCTTGACAATACAACTAAGACCCAATTCATTAATTACCAATTTAATTATCTAACCCATCATCCCATCATCTTGGTGCATCTCCATGTAAATGTTTTCAATGTAATTTTTTTCTAGGTCCCTCATTTTTTCACCAATGTCAGACATACTTCCTAGCTTGTTACCAATTAAGGTAAGAGATGATTTCATCTACTTTTGAAGGAATTGAATGAATTTTAAGATAGTAGGGTAGAATATTTTTTTTCTCTCATGGCCTTGTTAGAAAAACATGATCGTGGAGCAATAACAATAAACAATAAACACGATGCAAATATTAAAACAAATTACAAGAGAGACACATATCTTGGACGACAAGATTAACTACTAACATTAAATTTAATTACTGAAAGAAAACTACCTGTGTGTATGGTGCCGCGATGTCCTCTGCAGCGGCCATGGTTCCATCTAGGTTGAAGGAACCATCATCCTCTCACCTATGTGTTGGAGACTCGGAACTGAATAGTTGTACATTAAAAAAAATCAAGTCATCAACATCTGATTCTAAGTTAAATTTATTATAAATTATGACATTAAATAAAACAATAAATAACCTAGTGTAGGGAGCTCTTTGTGCCCTGCTCCTGCGTGGGAACCTGGCATGGATGCCCACAATGAGAACAATGATGTGGCATTGGTCTCATCGAGCTAGATGGATCCACCTAGCTACCACCTTTATCTCCTCTCCCTCGCCCACCACCAGTAGACCGTGCAGAAGTGTGTCTCTCGGGGGGGTCTTGCTCGCTCTGCGAGGACATAGCTGTAATACTCCAAAAATTTGTAAAAATTTAAAATTTTTCATGTAACATAAAATGTTTGTAGTCATCACTGCCTAGGGACAATTAATTGCTAACGGTTACTTAAAACAGTAATAAACTAGAACTTAATGTTTTGTTAATCTCTAGTTCTGCATACTTATCAGTTTGTTTTCATAATTCAATGTTAAGGATTTGATTTAGCAAATTATGATATGGAATAACAAGAATTGAAACATCTTTTTAATTTCTAGTACTAAGTTTGTTTTACTGTCTTATGATAAGTAGGAAAGAACTTCAGTTGAGATTGAGGCTTACTTAGCTTATAGATAATGCAGTGAAGTGATTCTTCTTTTACAGGTCCTTTACAAGTAAGAAGTTTGTTACCAGTTTCTAGATCGAGATTATTATATCAACTAGCATAAAATAGAATGCTAGTAAAATTTATTTATTTTAGAGCTTTGAGCAGTAAAAGAGGTATTGTTGATCTGATTATTTGTGTTCCAAAAATAGTTTCTAGAATAAAATTATTTTTGGTAAACTAAACCTATTCCAGCTGCCCTTTTATTTTGCTATAACCAACTTGTTCATTCAACTTTCATAAACCTATTTTTAGTTTAATGCCTGTATGTAACTCTAGTGAAAGGCATCTTGTAAAGCAGATTCCTTTGTCTATTTACTTGATGCTGAGTTAAACTCCAGAGTATTTGTGTCCACAAATATCGAGTTAAGTTAACTTAGGAGACCTATGATCTAATTAAATTCATAAATTACATTGACTAATAAACACACATAAAACTAATACTTAGTGCAAAATATAGTTTATAAACTATTCTAGTACTTAACAATTATAGATGCACTAATACAAATTGTATTTCTTTAAACTATAGTGTTAGTGAATTTTTATGTAAGGAAGGAAGAATTATTTTCTATAAAAACTATCCAACTTAACCCTTTTAAGATCCCCATTTTACAAGGGGGTAAGCAAATATAGGTTCTCATATCTAGACTATCAAAACAAACTATAAATCTTACTATGTTTGCAAACCTCACGTACATATAGGAGTAAGTATTTTATGAGTTCCTTTTCCAAGTCCAAAGTTCATTATAGCTTGATGTTTAAAACTCTTTCAAGGTTAATGTTTTACTTACATAAATTCTTGCCTAAAACCATGGTTGATAGAAATATAACTCTAGCATAAACATGGACTTTTCCAAAGGTTAAAGAACTTAGATAAACTACCTTATTATAGTTCTTAACTTCCTACAATGCTAGTTAGGGTTTAAAATTTATATCAAGTGTAAAAGAAAATGTTATAAACAAAGTCCCATTACAATTTGTTAATGTTTGTAGGATTACTCCAAGAGGTCTTCGAACTATATCAAAAACCCACAATTTGCAAATAAATATGAGGACACGTGGTTGAAGTTGAATGCATAGGGTTTTGACCTTTTGGTTTTTACAATATAAGTGTTTTTAAACCCTAAAAACTCGAATTTACCTATCATTTTACCCTGCTTTGAAAAGAGAGGGCCACAAGCTCATGGCTGCATGGCGTGTCTGTCACTCCATTATGTAAGCTTCCTTGCCAATAGTCGTTCTTCTTCTGCGTGTAGAGGTGCATTTGGACACTGTCTTTTGTTCTATGGAAGAACCCTCCGTCATCGTTACCTAGCTCTGCAAATGCCATTCCATTCGTTATCGTGACTTTGTAAAATGCTTCCATCCATACACGGAAGAATTTGATAGCATGAGCACGATTGTGAATTTGTCGTAGTGTAGTCTTGTTAGGTAAAAAGTTAACTGTTTTTCATTACTCAACTTTTGGTGTGGAATTTGACTCTGCCTCGTCGTGGATTTGGATTTCAGACTTGAACTCTATACAACGTGTTTCCTTCTGTTGAAGTTCTTTGTAACTTGAGTTGTAGTTAGGGTTTGTGCATATACGATTACGGGCCCGAGAATCAATTCCACGTAAACATAATCACTCTTTTTTTTTAAATATAGTTATAAATCTTTTTTGCACCATTAGTTATTTAAATGAGTTTTTAATGTTCATTGTTTTCAATGTGCAGGTGCTTGTAATTGCAGTAGGGTACTGCAATCCTTTGAAGATCGCCTTGCACAAACTCCATGCTACGCATCTAACTTGGTAAGCCTCGGTCCCAATGAGGTTCTTCCTGCAGTGGTGTATGGTGTTCTTTTTGTTGATACTTCCCATTTGAATTGTTTGGCTTCTGCTCGACCGTGGTTACACTATGCTGTGTTCATTTTGGAAGGCCATGTGGCCGATACTATGATATGTTTAAAATTTTTGAAGCCTTAGTGGTTGTTTCATAATGAAAAAATTGGGGCTTTTATGGCCAAGACTTTGAGAATTTAAGGGCCTAGTTTGTTTGCATTTATGTTATTTTGATACCGTCTTTTAAGCCGTGACTCTGTTTGTAAAAGTATATAGGACTGTAACTGATATGTTTCCGTGGTACTATGTTTTATATGCTATTTAAATTTTCTTTTAGTAAGCACGAAGCTTATTGTAATATATCTTTTATTTTTGATAATACATATATATATTTACTGTGATTTTTAAAATGATGAAGGCAGGCTTGTAATGTTTAGTTGTTCTGGTTTATTCTTTTTTAAATTTAACCTAACAAAGGTTATTGTTAAAGTAAATTGATGTTTATTTTTGCTTATGTGTAAAATTGTAACTAAAGGTTCATACAATGGGTTTTTAGATCATAACTTGATTATTACTGTCAGTAATAGATAAAAGAACAAGGAGTGAATACTACCTCCTGAATCTTTATTGTTTCCTGGTTTGAAATATATTGAAGGATTTTTATTTACTTTTTGTTTATAATTATCCAATGAGTTTTAAGATTGTTCCTTGTGGAGGATGTATTAATTTTCATATATTCATTTAGTTGATGCTTATGGTTATATAAACGAAGGATGCAATCTTTTAAATTGTTTAAGGATGAAAAGAATAACCCCTCTGCTAGTAAAATAGGTGGTAATGTTGTTTATAATTTTACAGTTTCTTTCAATTAGGTTTTATTTATAAAAACCTAAATTTATCTTAGTTTAAATACATAGTTAGTATTTGATTTTAATGTTATCCTAGTTTCATTTTACTTAGTTTTATGATGAAGTTATCTTAATAAACTTCTAACCTTGTTTCATTGTTTCTTTAGTTAACCTGTTTATTTAATTTATGTTTTAATAACATCTTTCAATTACTATAATAATAATAGACTTATAATAGCTAGTCTATTTACTGTGAAGGTAAATACACAGACTAAGTAAATTTATACTTTTAGATCTCTTCCTAAGACAAATCCGTTTATGTTATTCATAGTACTCTGTCTAAATAAAAACATCTAAACATAGAAAGAAACTGCATACATATGAACAAATATTACAAAACATGTAGTAGGTGATAAATCACATTCATGCATACTTCAATCGATTCTTTATCTGAAGTTAATCTAACCTACTGTACTAGAGTACTACCTTTAAAAAAAGGTGTGGAAAATTACAGTTAGGTATTTTTTCATCTATCAATAAAACTAATAATTCTTCTAATCAATTACCCTAACCTAACTAATCCAACATTTAACTATCTTTTCACAGTAGACGTATTTCTTTTAACTAACCCTAGTAGCAATAGAACAAAATCATAACATATCATTGATTAAACTTGAACTTTCTAGATAACAATAAAACTTTAGATCGCTATACAAATCAAGTAGAACCTAGAAATCTAGAAGAGGTGACAACAGCTTAGGAAACCTGTTCCTCCCAACCAACTCCTGGAGAAAAGATGGACTGCAAATCTCAGTACCCCTGAGCTTGGCTCCTGGTCCACCTGGTAGAAGTACTGGGTGATAGATGTAGATTAGAAATCCTCCACAACTCTACTGAGTGTTCAGCAGTCAATTAGTTCTGCATGTAGCAGCATGAACTTAGCTTAGAATAGCTGCACTAGTTCAGGTCTTCAACACTTTCCTCTCAAATCATACTTCAGCTAGTCCCCTCCATCGAATTTCTTGTGCACTTTATTCACTCAAAATGTTCACAAGTTAAGAATGAGCAGCCTCAGCTGTCTTCAATGGGAAGTTTGATTAGCATGCCTAAGTATTTTGGGTCAGTTTTCACTTAATGAGCCATCTGCTCTTGTTCCACTTTCTTGGGAAACATGACTACAAAAATAGAGAAGTTTCCTCCTGCAACAGCTAGAAGTAGTTTGAGGATGCTTCCAAGAGTCAATATGCTCTCAACCCAGCCTTCTCCACCAAGTGACCAATGAAACACTCATTTAACAACTTCCTTAAGTTGTTGTCTCATCTTTCATTTATTTATTAATAAAATATTAAGCAATTACATTCAATTATCCTTGACCCCGCTTGGTCATTAATTACAAACTTTATAATAAAATATAACATAATTTTTCTTAAAACATAAAATGTTTTGCAATTTCGGACATGTGACATACACACCCCCTTAAATTATAACATCACCCTTGATGTTATTTTTTCTTCATCCTTAGAATTACCCTAGAACAGAATTGGATATGCATCCTGCATATGAATCTCCAATTCCCAGGTGACTTCTTCTGGACTAAGGTGCTTCCATTGCACCTTCACCTGACCAATGGTGTGATTCCGAAGCAAGATCTCCCTCCTTTCGAGGATACAATCTGGTTCAACCAGAAAATATCCTTCGGATTCCACCTGCACATCATTCCAGTTTATAACATGAGTAGCATCATGTATATATTTTTTTAACACGGAAATATGAAAAACATTATGAACCTTCAAATTTGGCAGTAAATCCCATTGATATGCCACCTGTCCTATTATGGACAGTATTTCAAAAGGTCCGCAATATTGGGGTGCTAGCTTAGCACAACTTTCTAATCTCAAAGAACTCTTTTTAGGCCTTACATTAATAAAGACATGTTCACCAACTTGGAACTCTTTTTAAGTTCATTTAAGATCCGCTTGACTTTTCTATCGGTCTTGCGCAACTTTCAAGTTACATTGCACCTATTTTACAATTAACTCCTTCTCTTTTAATAGTTCAGGTCCTAATACCAACCTGTCAACTAGATTACTCCATGAGATGGGGGTGTTACACTTCCTACCATACAAAATTTCAAATGGACTGTATCTTGCTGAAGCTTGGTAATGATTGTTGTAAGTAAACTCTACCAAGTGTAAGTAATCTTCCCATTTACTTAGCTATTCCTTAACATACATTCTGAGCATATATTCCAATACCTGATTCACTCTTTCAGTCTGTCCATCCATCTAGGGATGAAAAGAGGTACTAAAATTTAAAGCAGTATTCAATCCTTTAGAAAAAGACTTCCATAAATTGCCTTTAAACTTAGGGTCTCTATCTGAAATTATTTCTTTTGGTATCCCATGTAAACAAAAAATTTGTTTAAGGAAAATATCAACAATATTAGCAGCCTCGTAAGTAGTTTTTACATGTATAAAATGGGTTTCTTTACTAAGTTTATCAATGACTACCATTATCGAGTCATTCAAATTTTGATTTCTAGGTAGTCCTGTAATAAAATCAAGGTTGATTATCTCCCACTTCCAGCTAGGGATAGGTAATGGCTGAAGTAACCCGGCTGGATGCTAGTGTTCAGTCTTAGCTTGCTGACATTCAAAGCACTTGGCAATGTATTCTGGCAGTTCATTCTTCATGTTTGGCCAAAAATAATCCTTCCTTAACATGGTTATAGTCTTCTGATAACCAAGATGTCCTGAGTAAGGAGTCTTATGAATTTCATTTAAAATCATTAACTTAATCTTAGGTACATTAGGTATGTACAGTCTATCTTTATATAGTAATAAACCTTTTTCATTTAGACTATACCCTGCACTTAAACTTTCAATTAAATTTTATGTTACCTTTGCTTGTAATTTCTGATAATTTTCATCCAATCTTACTCCTTCCTCTAGCTATTCTTCTAAATCTGTTTTATAGGTGTTGATTGCTACTACAAAATCTAGTTTTTCATTTCTCCTTAAAGTATCAGCAACCTTGTTTTCTTTTCCCTTAATATGTTGGGTTTCAAAATCGTACTCGCTAAGGAAACCTAGCCACCTAGATTTCCTTGCGTTTAAGTTAGGTTGATCCAACAAATGTTTTAACCCTTTATTTTATGTCATTAATATAAACTTTCTTCTGATTAAGTGATGGTGCCACATCTTCAAGGCATGTATGACATCAGCCAATTCTAAGTCATAGGTCGCATAGTTCTTCTCATGAATATTCAACTTCCTAAACTGATATGCAATGACATGTCCTTCCTGAGTTAAAAATCCACCTAGACCGTCATTGCATGAGTCAGTACATACTATAAATTATTTATTAGGATCAACAATTATTAAGATTGGTGTAGTAGTTAATAATGTTTTTAACTTTTTAAAACTATCTTCACACTTTTGACTCCACTCGAATTTCTTCCCTTTCTTCTGTAAAGAAGTTATGGGATTTGCAATTCTTGGAAACCCTTCTATAAATCTTCGATAATAACCAGTAATTCCCATGAATGACTGTACATTAGTTACGTCTTTTGGGACTAGCCATTCTTTGATTTCTCTTATCCTTTCTGGATCAACAGATATCCCTTCTTTAGTCACTACATGACCTAAGTATTGTATTTCATCCTTAAAGAAATCAGATTTACTAAATTTCGCATAAAGTTGATGTTCTCGTAATTCTTGTAAAACAATTTTTAAGTGCTCCTCGTGTTCTTCTCTAGACTTGGAATAAATTAGAATGTCGTCAATGAATACGACCATGAACTTATCAAGGTACTTATGCATTACATTATTCATTAGACACATGAAAACAATAGGGCATTAGTAAGCCTGAATGGCATAACAACAAACTTATAGTGACCATATCTGGTCCTAAAAGTCGTTTTAAAGATGTCTTCATCTTTTATTCAGACCTGGTGATAACCATATCGTAATTCAATCTTCGAAAATACAGTCGCTCCACATAGCTGATCAAACAGATCATATATGCGGGGCAACGGATATCTGTTTTTAATGGTCATTTTATTAAGTTGACGGTAATCTATACATAAACGTAGAGTACCATCTTTCTTTTTAACGAAAATAATAGGTGCTCCCCAAGGAGACACACTGGGTCAGATATAATTCTTATCAATAGGTTCTTTTAACTGTGATTTTAATTCATTTAATTCCAATATATTCATCTGATAAGGGGATTTTGAGCTGGGCACTGAACCAAGTACCAACTCAACAATGAAGTCGTGACTCCCTCTTCGGAGGCAGTCTCAAAATTTCTTCTGGAAATACATATGAATACCCCCTCGGGATTGGAATGTCTTCGAGTTTTAGTTTATCTTCGTTATTAGTATTTTCTTCATTAATTACAGCTATAGCAAAAGCTTTACAACCCTTCTGAACAACTCTCTTTGATTGCAAAGCAGAGATCTGTCTTATAGTTGTTTTCCTAGGGATTCCTCTTACATTTATTGTTTCTCCATCATTATTTACACAAGTAAAATTTTTATTGAAACAGTTCATGACTACCCTATGTTGTTATAACCAGTCCATACCAATTAACATATCATAAGAACCTAAAGGTAGTGTGTTAAGCTTCATAGAGGTTTCAAACTGATCCATGTTTACAGTACAATCCTTTACAAAACTAATCACTTTTCTTTTTGCGCCAGTAGCTACCTGAACTAACCATGACTTTGCAAACTTTTCTACTGATAACTTGCATTTTTCTACTAAATCAAGAGAAATATAACTTAAACTAGCTCATGGGTCAATTAAAATAGATATAGGTGTTTGATTCAGCTTACCTTCCACTTCCACCATGGAAGTTTGATAATCTACCTTCTTGTTTTCCACTGCTGCATTGATCCTGGGCATTGTCCTTACTAGATCACCATTAACTGTCATCTCCTCCTGCATCGTATGTATGTTGCTGACAGCTTTCTTCCGGTTGGGGAAAACTGATGCATAATGAGGACCATTACATTCCCAACATTTTACTGGTTCTTTTCATTCATTATTCTTGGTGTAATTATTGTGATTATTAACAAGTTCTTTATTTCTAGGGCCATTTGGATTTATCTGTGAGTTACCTTTATTCCCTTGGAAATTTTTATTAGGAAAATTCCATGTGTTATTATTCCTAAAACTGCGGTTAGGTACGAAACCTTTCTTCTTCTGTTCAAAATTATTAGATCTTTTAGTCTTCCAGTTTGACATACTTTCTTTTCTGTGATTCTGCTCATAGCAAAAATTCGCCTTTTGCATAGCCTCTTCTAAGGTTTTTGGATTGTCATATTCAATTCTATCTTTTATATGAAAAGGTAAACCATTGTACCTTAGGCTTCTCATCCACAATGTAAGGCACATAACGTAGCAGGCTTAAGAATTTGTTGTTTAATTATTTCATGTTCATTGTTCCCAGTTTCAGTTCATAAAATTCCTTAGCTCTCTCTTCATAGTATTGTTCTGACAATAACTTATTTTTAAAATATTTCTTAAACGTTCTCCAGTTAATGTTCTTTTCCCTAATGCCTTTTAATCGTTTTAGGTCCTGCCACCAAATATATGCCTTCCCAGTTAGATTATAAATGGCCATTCTCACTTTTAGCTTATTAGAGTAATTGTAAATTTGAAAATATTTCTTCATCCCAGACAGCCACGATTCAACCTCTTCACTCTTCTCAGTTTCACCATTGAAAGTTGGTGGTTTTATTTTCTTAAATTCTCCTAAAATTTCTTCATAAGGTTTAAATTTTATTTTTCTTGAATGATAATTATCTTCGCTACTATTGCTATTATACTGATAATTCTTATGTGGATCGCCATAAATCTCAAAGGATGAGCTACTTTCAATTTTAGACTGTTTAGACTTTTTGTTTTTGTGTTGGTAAGGTATATCTTCAGATTCCGTTCGTTTATATGTTTCTTCACTCTAAAAAATTTCCATTAAGATCTGATTCAACTCTTCATGAGCTCTCAGAATTCTTTCATTTTCCTTTTTTACTGTTTCCATATCTCTTCTTAGTTCCTTAACTGTTTGTAATAATTCAGAAGAGTTATTAGTTATTTCTTCTTGTGTGGGTTCTCTTCTAGAATTACTTCATTTAGTAAACAGGGACTCCTCATCTACATATTCCTCAAGTCTTTCCATACCTGCAATTTAGCTCAGAATTTTTTCTGGAAATAACATTTTGAAAAGATAAATAATAATCAGTATGCATGCATTTAATTTAATATTTTATCTATACAGGTTAAGCCACATTCAGGCCTAGTGTCTAAACCTTGTGCTTTGGATACCACATGTAATACTCCAAAAATTCGTAAAAACTTAAAATTTTTCTTGTAACATAAAATGTTTGTAGTCATCACTGCCTAGGGATAATTAACTGCTAACTGTTACTTAAAAAAGTAATAAACTAGAACTGAATGTTTTGTTAATCTCTATTTCTGCATACTTATTAGTTTGTTTTCATAATTCAATGTTAAGGATTTGATTTAGCATATTATGATTTGGAATAATAGGAATTGAAACATTCGTTTAATTTATAGTACTAAGTTTGTTTTACTGTCTTATGATAAGTAGGAAAGAACTTCAGTTGAGATCGAGGCTTACTTAGCTTATAGCTAATGCAGTGAAGTGATGCTTCTTTTACAGGTCATTTACAGGTAAGAAGTTTGTTACCAGTTTCAAGATCGAGATTATTATGTCAACTAGCATAAAATAGAATGCTAGTAAAATTTATTTATTTTACAGCTTTGAGCAGTAAAAGAGGTATTGTTGATCTGATTATTTATGTTTGAAAAATAGTTTCTAGAATGAAAGTATTTTTGGTAAACTAAACCTAGTCCACCTGTCGTTTTATTTTTCTATAGCCAACTTGTTCATTCAACTTTCAGCAACCTATTTTTAGTTTAATGCCTGTATGTAACTCTAGTGAAAGGCATCTTGTAAAGCAGATTCCTTTGTCTATTTACTTGATGCTGAGTTAAACTACAGAGTATTTGTGTCCACAAATATCGAGTTAAGTTAACCTAGGAGACCTATGATCTAATTAAATTCATAAAGTACATTGACTGATAAACACACATAAAACTAATACTTAGTGCAAAAGATACTTTATAAACTATTATAGTACTTAACAATTATAGATGCACTAATAAAAATTGTATTTCTTTAAACTATAGTGTTATTACTTTTTATGTAAGGAAGGAAGAATTATTTTCTATAAAAACTATCCAACTTAACCCTCTTAAGATCCCCATTTCACAAGGGGGTGAGCAAATCTAAGTTCTCATATCTAGACTATCAAAACAAACTATAAATATTACTATGTTTGCAAACCTCACGTACATATAGGAGTAAGTATTTTATGAGTTCTTTTTCCAAGTCCAAAGTTCATTATAGCTTGATGTTTAAAACTCTTTCAAGGTTAATGTTTTACTTACATAAATTCTTTCCTAAAACCATGGTTGATAGAAATATAACTCTAGCATAAGCATGGACTTTTCCAAAGGTTAAAGAACTTAGATAAACTACCTTATTATAGTTCTTAACTTCCTACAATGCTTGTTAGGGTTTAAAATTTATATCAAGTGTTATATGTAAAAGAAAATGTTATAACCAAAGTCCTGTTACAATTTGTTAATGTTTGCAGGATTACTCCGAGAGGTCTTCAAAGTATATCAAAAACCCACAATTTGCAAATAAATCTGAGGACATGTGGTTGAAGTTCAATGGATAGGGTTTTGACCTTTTGGTTTTTACCACATAAGTGATTTTAAAACCTAAAAACTCACATTTACCTATATTTTACCCTGCTCTAGAAAGAGAGGGCTGCAGGCTCATGGCCACATGGCCTCTCTGTCACTCCATCATGTAAGCTTCCTTTCCAATAGTCGTTCTTCTGCTATGTGTAGAGGTGCATTTGGACATTGTCTTTTTTTCTGTGGAAGAACCCTCTGTCGTCATTACCTAGCTCTACAAACGCCATTCCAATCATTATCTTGACTCTGTAAAATGATTTGGCATCCATACATAGAATAATTTGATAGCGTGAGCACGGCTGTGAATTTGTTGTAATGTGGTCTTGTTAGGCAAAGAGTTAATTGTTTTTCATTGCTCAACTTCTGGTGTGGCATTTGAATCTACCTCGTCGTGGATTTGGATTTCAGAATTGAACTCTATGCACCTCGTTTCCTTCTATTGAAGTTCATTGTAACCTTAGTTCTAGTTAGGGTTTGTGCATATACCACTACGGGGCCGAGAATCAATTCCAGGTAAACATACTCAGTTTTTTTTTATAAATATAGTTATAAATCTTTTTGCACCATTAGTTATTTACATGAGTTTTTAATGTTTATTGTTTTCAATGTGCAGGTGCTTGTAATTGCAGGAGGGTACCACAATCCTCTGAAGACCACCCTGCACAGACTCCATGCTACGCATCTACCCTGGTAAGCCTCGGTCCCGCTGAGGTTCCTCCTGCAGTGGTGTATGCTATTCTTTTTGTTGATATTTCCCATTTGAATTGTTTGGGTTCTGCTTGGCCGTGGTTACACTATGCTGTGTTCGTTTTGGAAGGCGATGTGGCCGATACTGTGATATGTTGTTTAAAAATTTTGAAGCCTTAGTGGTTGTTTCGTAATGGAAAAATTGGGGCTTTGATCGCCGAGACTTGAGAATTTAAGGGCCTAGTTTGTTTACAGTTATGTTATTTTGATACCGGGTTTTAATCCGTGACTCTGTTTGTAAAAGGCCATAGGGCCATAACTGATATGTTTCAGTGGTACTAGGTTTTAAATGCTATTTAAATTTTCTTTTAATAAGCCCGAAGCTTATTGTAATATATCTTTTATTTTTTATAATACATATATATATTGACTGTGATTTTTAAAATGATGAAGGAAGGCTTGTAATGTTTAGTTGTTATGGTTTATTCTTTTTTAAATTTAACCTAACAAAGGTTATTGTTAAATTAAATTGATGTTTATTTCTGCTTATGTGTAAAATTGTAACTAAAGGTTCACACAGTGGGTTTTTATATCATAACTTGATTATTATTGTCAGTAATAGATAAAAGAACAAGGAGTGAATACTAGCTCCTGAATCTTTATTGTTTCCTGGTTTGAAATATATTGAAGGGTTTTTATTTACTTTTTGTTTATAATTATCCAATCAGTTTTAAGATTGTTCCTTGTGGAGTATGTATTAATTTTCATATATTCATTTATTTGATGCTTATGGTTATATAAACGAAGTATGTAAGCTTTTAAATTGTTTAAGGATGAAAAGAATAACCCCTCTGCAAGTAAAAGAGGTGGTAATGTTGCTTATAATTTTAGAGTTTCTTTCAATTAGGTTTTATTTATAAAAACCTAAATTTCTCTTAGTTTAAATACATAGTTAGTATTTGATTTTGATGTTATCCTAGTTTCATTTTACTTAGTTTTATGATGAAGTTATCTTAATAAACTTCTAACCTTGTTTTACTATTTCTTTAGTTAACATTTTATTTAATTTCTCTTTTTAATACATCTTTCAATTACTATAATAATAATATGCTTATAGTATCTAGTCTATCTACTATGAAGGTAAATACACAGACTAAGTAAATTTATACTTTCAGATCTCTTCCTAAGACAAATCTGTTTATGTTATTCATAGTACTCCATCTAAATAAAAACATATAAACATAGAAAGAAACACATACATATGAACAACTCTTATGAAACATGTAGTAGGTGATAAATCACATTCATGTATACTTCAATCAGTTCTTTATCTAAAGTTAATCTAACCTACTGTACTAGAGTACTACCTTTAAAAAAAGGTGTGGAAAAATATAGTTACGTATTTTTTAATCTATGAGTAAAACTAATAATTCTTCTAATCAATTACCCTAACCTATCTAATCCAACATTCAACTATCTTTTCATAGTATAAGTATTTATTTTAACTAACCCTAGCAGCAACAGAACAGAATCATAACATATCATTGCTTAAACTTAAACTTTCCAGATAACAATAAACATTTAGAAAGCTAAATAAATCATGTAGAACCTGGAAATGTAGAAGAGGTGACAACAGCTTAAGGAACCTATTCCTCCCAACCAACTCTTGAAGAAAAGTTGGACTGCAAATCTCAAGACCCCTGAGCTTGTCTCCTGGTCCACCTGGTAGAAGTATTGGGTGAGAGATGCAGATTAGAAATCCTCTACAACTCTAATGAGTGTTCAGTAGTCAATCAATTCTGCATGCAGCAGCATGAACTCAGCTTAGAATAGTTGCACTAGTTTAGCTCTTCAGCACTTTCCACTCAAATCATACTTCAGCTAGTCCCCTCCATCGAATTTCTTGTGCACTTCATTCACTCAGAATGTTCACAAGTCAAGAATGAGCAGCCTCAGTTGTCTTGAATGGGAAGTTTTATTAGCATGCCTAGGTATTTTGGGTCAATTTTCACTTAATGAGCTAGCTGCTCTTGTTCCACTTTCTTGGGGAACATGACCACAAAAATATGGAAGTTGCCTTCTGCAATAGCTAGAAGTAGTTTGAGGATGCTGTCAAGTGTCAATATGCTCTCAACCCAACCTTCTCCACCAAGTGACTAGTAAAACACTCATTTAACAGCTTCCTTAAGCTGTTGTCTCATCTTTCATTTATTTATTAATGAAATACCAAGCAATTACACTCAATTATCATTGACCCCACTTGGTCATTAATTACAAACTTTATAATAAAATATAACACAATGTTTCTTAAAACATAAAATGTTTTGCAAATTGGGGCATGTCACAGTAGCCACAAATGCAGTATGCCTGAGAATGTGTCGCGTGGCTTGTCTAATGGACTCATGGATCTCATCTAGCCCGCTACCTAACTCATGGGGTTGAGGAGGCGGGTTTGGCTCTCTCCTAGGTGTAGGAGGTCCTCTGAGTGGGTTCCGGTGGGCATGAGGTCGATCTTGGGCTAAGCCAAAACTGACGCCCTAGAACTCGGTGATGTCAAAGTAGTTTACATGGAACCCTAACACAAACTCAACCCACATTTTCCTGAGAAAATACTGTGGGGCCTCGACATTGTTGCATGGAGGCTTGTCGAAAACCATGAACCATCTCTTCCTCCAGTTTTCTCTCCATGGCTGGTAATTACACCAGTCCATGCAAACTCGCCTCTTCCTCACATCTGGAGGCTGTCCCATTCTAGGATCTGTAAATTTGCTCCACAGTTGGGATTTTGTGATATTCGGGTTTTTTATATCCTCTTTGGATATACTAGTGCTATAATGCTCTCTCATTTGACCCCTGTATTCGCTCACACTAGTTATCTCACGGTGGACAATGTTGATAGATTCTATAATGTTTTGTATTGATGTGGCAAGGGAAACCCGAGAGGGTTCCCTCATGTTCTTCAATTCATCACTCAAAATTCTTAATTGGTTTAACTCTCCATGTAATTCATCTTCGGGGTTTTCTTCGTTTAACTCAGGGTTTAGGTCCTCTATTTGGTTTCTTCCATTCCTTTCTTGGGATGGTTCATTGGTATTTGTCATTGTGGGGAGGTAATTTGTACCTGCAGTATCAAATTTTGCCCATTTCAATTGATTTTCAATTTTATTTTAATTTTGTATTTTATTTTAAAAACAATAAAAACAATGAAATAAACAAAAAGAATTGCATTCCTACTCTATTTAGCTTTCTCCAACGTCATTTTAGGCGATTTGGACAAGTCCATTGGGCTCCTTGGGGGCCGATTTCGTCTCCTTGGGGGTCGTTGTCTCCTCCTTGCGCGCTCGTGGGTGGCTATAAAACAAAAAACAATGCCCACTGTTTTGTTTTTGTTTTGTTTTTAAAACACAAGGACACGCACGCATCCCTGTTTGCGATCACGCCCAACACGCATGCGCATCTACATGCACGTGCGCGCATAGGCATGCGAGCGTGTCTACATGCGTTTGCATGTTTCTATTTCCCACGTTGGCAATCCGGCGTGGAGGTTCGCCACCACCGAAGCAGGAGCGCATGCGCACGTCTAGGAGGTACGTGCGCATTGTCATTTAAGTCCGCTCCTGCGCTCCCATTGCATTATATTTGGGTAGCAGGTTCTTGTGGGCGCCCTCCATCTATTATTAGATACAACTATTAGTTAACTCCAATGATTCAAGAACTATTAGCTTAACTTCAACTATAATCAAAGTTATATTGGATAACTAGTAGTTTAACTATTACATACAACTATTAGTTTAACTTCAACTATAATCACTTAATGCTTAATGTGCAGTCATGTAAGATTTGAACTCCTAATAAACTCTTCAAAACTCCTAATAAACTCCCGCATCTCGTAGTTGGCCAAGTAGCTAATATACAATTAGTATTACATGTTTAGGTTTTCCATATAGATATAATTAGGTTTTCAATTCTTTTTAAATGAGGTTAGTGTAACTCATAATTAACAATTTAAAAAAATTAAAAAATAGCTTAGTTAACATATGATAAGTACAATTCGTGATAGTTGGAAAAAACAAACTTCGGCTTCAACTATTTGATTATTAGATACAACTATTCAATTATTAACTTAAATACAAGATGACACAACTATTAGCTTAACTCGAGCGTCTTTTAAATTATTAGTATAGATTAACTCCAATGTTCCTACACCTATTAGCTTAACTTCAACTCTAATCCCCGTTATATTGGATAACTATTAGATTATTCCAATAGTGATACAAATATTAAATTAAAGTTAGACTTTGAACTCCATCTCTTAGCATGAGAAGTTGACCTTGATTTCAATGAAACCGTGCACCAAGAATAATCACTTAAGTAATGTGCAGCTTCTTATGTGACAGTTGAACTCCATCTCGCTTAGTTTAAGCTTTATATTGACTATTAGATACAACTATTAGCTTAACTCCAATGATGATACCACTGTGAGCCTAACTTCAACTATGAACTTAGCAACAATAAATTAAGTGGTTGTTATATTAGCTTAACTATTAGATACAAGTAATTGACACATTCTTTAGTAAAAACACATTATGAGTATGTTAAATATATACCTTTCAACTTATTTCAAACATATTAATCTTAATAATATAGTTGCTGCTAATTTTATATACAAAACATAACCACACTTAGATTCAAAATGTCCTTGAGGTATTGGCCTTCCGCAGGGTTTCGGGTCAAATACCAATATTTTAGAAACAAATATAATAAATCCAAGTGTAGTGCTTAGTGTACTGGTCTATTTTAGAAAAAGAGTGTGTGCGAGTTGTATATTTGAATAATATCGCTGGGCCCAACCAGCCACACTTTCGAGATAAAAAAGTGCGTGATCACAACGAATTACTTAGAAACCAGGAATAACAAAGAACTATAGCATTTCGTAATTGATTGAGAAATGAACTCTTGGTTCATACCAACCAATGAGGGGGGACCATTAGAATGGTAGAACGTTCCTTTTGGTTTCGAGTATTTTACTCGGAACAAACGATTCCATTCATGGAGAATTCCAAACCAATCGAATTGCGGTTCAACAACGATCATTGGATAAATTTCGTCAACGTCGTATTCTTTGATTTTGATTCTGCTTGCTTTCCCAGCAATTGTCCATGAAAGTTCTATGAATCTACAACAAGCCTCCACGTTTTAATTTACCCTGGCAATGGCAGTGACTTTCTCAGATATTCACTTGTGGCTACGCCGTAGCAACCCGCTTGAAAAAGTCATCAAATGAAAATATAACGATTGGCCCTCCCATCCGTGCAGCGAAAGTGGCATCCTTGTCTCGGTCCTCAATGTTCACGCGATAGATTATTTGTAGCATTTCTACTGATATTTTATCTATAGCTTTCACAATCTTAATCTTGATCTTGTTCTTGTTCTTGATCCTTAATCTTGTTTTTGTTCTTGATCTTGGTGGTGATTACACAATCTTAATCTTGGTGGTGATCTTATAAAGGTGCCAAATTCAAATTTGGCTGGCGACCTAGGCCCTACGCGGTATGGTTGTTCACTCATTAATTAAGTCTACGCGTAATTGAAAATAATAGCAACTTCGTTCCCGTAACCTTCACTGAAAGTACGTTGCAGGAACATAAATCATGCTCCACGCCTTCATAAGACCAAATAACGCTTCATCACAAACTCAATTAGATAATTATCGTTCTCTGTACAGCATAGCCTTCAAACTCCCGCTTCTGTTTTCTATTATTATTATTAGGTCTTCTTGAGAACTCGTTCCTCTAAAATATATATGGACATGCAGGCAACGTTGGAAATTACAGTAATCTCCGCTGTGAATCTCAAAAACGTGAGAAGATTTGGAAGAATGATGCGCACATATGTAGTTGTAGGGACGGACACTTCCTCTACTTTTAAAACATCACGAATTGACACAGAGGGTGGGAGTTACCCTACTTGGAATCACAATCTACAACTTGAATTAGGGTTGAGCGAGAGCATAATAATGCACAGAAAATCCTGGGTTACTGTAACAATACATGTTTATTGTAAAACGCTCTTTGGAAAAAAGCTGGTCGGATGGACGAAGGTGCCCTTTTGTGATATTGTCGAGGGCCACAGAGGTCCCCATTCTTTGCATTTTCTCAGCTATCGTTTGAAGACGAGCAAAGGAAAGCCTCAGTCTGGCATTATCAATCTATGCGCGCGTCTGCTTCCAAAACAATATAATCATTTCTCAGAACAGCCTCGTTTCAATTCTGAACCTGTTCACTACACAGAGCAGGGCAATATTCAAAACACAAACTACAGCGCCAGCAATATTCATTATCCCCAGCCACAGAACAGCCGGCCTCATCATCCATCAGAATTCCATCAAACAGGAGGAAGATTTATGAGTAATACGAATGCTGCTTCCTTCTTTCCCCGTGCTGCACCGTTGGTTTACCCACCACCGCCTTCATATTCATCTCATGCATACTCCATAAATTAATCCTGATCATTAAGATCGCGTCATATTGTAGGAAACTTGGAGCAGTTTCTAAGCTCATGTAAATTTGATGTAATTTGAGTGTTGAGAACATATATTTCTTTCGCTAATGGGGAAACCCTTGTTAGTCTTGACCAGATTGATCAATAATAAGAATAAGAACAAGGGGTAGGGTTGTTTATTGGCTTCTCAGAACAAGGCTTAAGTGTAGGTGACTTTTGGGATAGAGACTCATCTCATCTCTGTGGACTCTGTGGACTTCTAGAGGTCTAGACTTCTACTAAGTTACAAATTATTGATATATCTAGCTTGCATGCTGTTAAATATACTCTTAAAAAATTGTTGTTTCCATGGTTAACAAATAATAATTCTACCACTCTACCAATCTGTCTAAATAACCATATCCTGTTGTGATGGGGAGTGGCTTTTATTGGTATTGGTTTGAATTGTACGGTGTTGTAATATTTTTTATAAGGAAACCTCTTCCTGGAAGTGTATCGTTTTACATCGTTGCTATGGTCACAGAATTTGATGAATATACGAATGATCTTCATTATCTTGGGAGACAAAAACAGCTGCAGATTTTGAGGAATGGATTCGCTCTAAATGAAGAGCAAAAACCATAATTCTCGGTGTTGGGTTTCCCTAGAATCTCTGAATGTAGAGATGGAATCCTTATAAAACCAAATAGGAAATAGGAGGTGTTGTCAGCCCTAGTTAATGGGTGTAGAAAAGGTTGCACGATATAGAAAGTTCATATTCAATATCATTTTTAAATGTCCATGAGCTAATGTGCCTTACCTAACACTGTTTCTTTCATATTGAAATGTCCGCGAGCTAATGTGCCTTGCCTAACAATTTGTCTTTCATATGTAACCCCAAGGGACTCACGATTTAATGGCGTGACCTCATTGAACCTCCATACATGAACAATCGACTAAAATGTAAGAAGTATTTTCAACCCTCAACAATGGGTCTAGAAGAGGTTGCACCATATACTTACGATTTTCTAGCCTATCTCCTTAGAGAAAGGATAGCTCTCAACGTTATCTGGACATGCATTTATCTTTGGAGAGTTTATGCTAGAGCATTTTTATTATCTAAATTGTTAAAGAATGTAATCTTAGTGGTCAAATGCAACATTAATTAGTTAGCTAATAGTTGAGTAGTTGATTTGGTCACCTTATCTCGATTAGTAACCCGTAGTATTTTATGGCCCATAGCATTGGCCCATGGTATTGTTGTGATGTAATTCTAATAATGAGAAGGAAATCGATATGCCCACTGGTGTTCTATATTTTCTTCTTCATTCATTCAGTAATCTTTAACATTGTATCAAAGTGTATGACTTATGATTGAAGCAGGAACACATCGAGGAATCAGGTGTATTTTTTTTTCTATTTTTTTTCTCTTGAACTACCAACGCACCGTGTCCCTATCGGGAATTGCAACACCTCAGCACCAACGCACTTTTTTCTTAGACAAGGTGCGATGCCAACACATTTTTTGTTCAGACAAAGTGCGGTACCAACGCACTATGCATTTATCCAAAATGTGGTAATCCGGGCGCACTTACATCAAATTTTGTTGCCACACCCCTCCAACGCCCTGTGCCAGTATACAAGTTGTGTTTCCAATTTCAACAGTTAAAAAAAGAGGGAGATCTCTAGTTAGTCAAGCCAACATAACTACTACCAGCACAAGCAATTTGAAGCAAATCTTTGGACCCATACTGACCGATACCAACTATGAGTTTTCACTTATCAAGATGACGACGTTTCTCCAACTCAACAAATGTTTGGATATGGTTGAAACTGAGTTCAAAGAACTTGATACAAATGCTATGGACGCAATGAATAATGCCCAGAAGAATTCCTTAGAAGCTCGTCAAGACCGAGATCTCACAGCCAAATGGTTGATCCAAAGTCGCATTGAGGAGTCCATTTTCCCACGGATCTCAAGAGCTATCAGTACACATCAAGCTTGGAATTTGCTCCCATCCGCCTACAAGGGAACAAACCAAGTAAAAATGGTAAGATTGCAAACCCTTCGACTTTAGTTTGAAAGTTTGAAAATGAAGGAAACAAAAACTGTAGATCAGTTTAAGACTAGGGTTTCGGGCATTGTAACTCAATTTCAAACCTATGCCATACCTCTAGAACAAAAGGTAGTTGTTCAGAAGATTCTAAGGTGTCTCACAAAAAAAATTTCTATGGTAGTGACTTCCATAGAAGAAGCAAAGGATTTTTCTCAGTTCAACCTAGAAGAGTTGATTGGATCCCTTCTATCTCATGAAGCTTGATTCAATCAAGAAGAAGAGTCATTGACCAATGCTTTAAGCACCTAAGCTTCCCTCAGCAGAGGTCGAGGCAGAGAAGGGCGAGGTAGAGGAAGCAGAGGTCGAGGGTCTCCTCATACAGAGGAAAAAACCAGTCATGAACATGTAGATGACTTAGAGCACTCTCACAACTCTCAAGGTCAAATGGGAAGAGGTGAGAGTTGGACCAATAAGTCCAATATTCAGTGTAACTACTACAAGAATTATGGCCAATATGAATGAGAATGCGAAAAGAAGCAAGCAGACCATAACAGTGGTAGAGCCAATGTCTCTAAAGAAGAAGAATATTAATCAAAGGTGACGTTCATGTCTTATCAAGCTACTGAAGAACATTGCAGCTCAAATCTATGGCTACTAGATAGCGGTTGCAACAATCACATGACAGGTAACAAGTCACTATTCTCTGGTTTGGATTCCTTTGTTGTCACAAATTTCAAGCTAGGAGATGACTTTCTGGTTCCAGCAAAAGGAAAAGGTACTATTCTTGTATTTACAAAGCCAAATGAAAAGAAGTTTAATCATGAAGTTTTCTATGTACCACATATGAATTGCAATGTGATCAGTATAGGTCAATTACTTTAGAACCAGTATGATATTCGATTGTATGATACATATTGTGCTATTTAAACCACCTAGTAAGAGACTCATAGCCAAAGTTGAAATGACCAAGAATAGAATATTTCCTCTCAGTCTCTGGAGTGCCAAATTTTCACAACCTATAGCCCAAACTGTTTCTAGTCTAGATGAATCCTAGTTATGGCATTATAGATTCGACCATCTTCCCTTCAAGAGTCTCAATATCCGCCACAAACAGTCCATGGTGAAGGGGTTACTAGTTATACATGAACAATCCAGGTTCTGTGAGATTTGTATCATTGGGAAACATCATAGGGACAACAATTTCCCCACTTCCACATATCGAGCTAAAGAACATCTTGAGATAGTTCATACAGACCTCTGTGGACCCATGAAAACCCAATCCATAGGAAGTAGCTTTTATTTTCTGACATTTATTGATGATTTTAGCAGGAAAATTTGGGTTTATTTCCTCAAGGACAAATGAGAGACCTTCTCCAAGTTCAAAGAGTTGAAGGCCCTCACTGAGAAGCAGTATGGAAAATTCATTAAAGTGCTCAGGTCATATGGTGGAGGTGAATATGATTCACGTGAGTTTACAGACTTCTGCAAGCAGCATGGAATCCAGAGACAGTTCACCACTAGATACACTCCAGAATAGAATGGAGTCGTTGAACGAAAGAACTGTACCATAATGAATATGGCATGTGTGTCACATAAGAAGCTATTAGATGAGTATTGGGATGAAGTTGTTGCATGCTCATTCTACTTTCTAAACATATCACCCATGGTGAGTGTCCAGGACAAGATTCCCAATGAAGCATGGAGTGGCGCTAAGACTAGTGTTGCACATCTTAGAATTTTTGGTTCTGATGCATTTGTCCATGTGCCTAATGAACTTAGAAGAAAGCTTGATAAGAAGAGTGAGCAGTGTATTTTCATTGGTTACAGTGAACAACACAAGGCTTTCAAGTTGTATAATCATGTCACCAAAAATATTGGGGTGAGGCGAGATGTGAAATTCCTTGAAGACAAATGTTGGAGTGATCCTTCAAACATACCACAGCAAGAAATTTCAGATCTACCTTTTAGTCTTCCAAAATTGGAAGTACAACAACATCAAGAAACACCAGAAGACAATCCATCTCAAAACTAGAAAACTAGAAGTTTGAGAGAGTTATATGAGCAAACTCCTATTATTGATGAGGAACTTTAGTATGCTATGTTTTCCTATCAAGCCGCATCTTTTGATGAAGCAATAAAGGATGCATAGTGGGTATAGGCAATGAATGAAGAGATTGATGTTATTGAGAAAAACCAGACTTGGATTCTTGTTGATATCCCTGCAGACAAAACCATGATTGGAGTCAAATGGCTCTATAAGACCAAACTAAATGAAAAATGAGAAATTGAAAAACACAAGGAAAGGTTGGTTGCCAAAGGATATGGAGAATAGTATGGTATAGATTATGATGAAACATTTTCTCTTGTAGCAAGTATGGATACCATCAGAGATGTACACTCCATTGCAGCACAAAATTAGTGGTCTATTTATCAAATGGATGTGAAGTCTTACTTTCTCAATGGTATTCTTGAAGAAGAACTTTATGTAGACCAGTCACCTGGATATACTCTCAAAGTTCATGAACACAAAGTGTTTAAGCTGAAAAGGGCATCGTATTGTCTAAAAGAAGCTCCACAAACTTGGTACACTAGGATCGATTCCTTTCTCATCAACAATGGGTTCAACAGAAGCAACAATGAGCCCACTCTATATGTAAAAACAGATCAGCAAGGTAACATGTTTATTATATATCTTTATGTTTATGACATGATTTACATTGATAACATAATGCTTGAAGAATTTAGGATAGTCATGAAAAAGGAATTTGAAATGACTGATCTAGGTCTGATGAAGTACTTCCTTGGTCTAGAAGCTACTCAAACTGATTAAAGTATTTTCATTTGTCAGCATAAGTATGCTACTGATATTTTACAGAGATTCAAAATGGATAAATGTAAACCAACAGAAACCCCCATTGCTATAAGCACCAAGTTAACAAAAAATGATGATCAACCAATAGTAAATTCTACACTCTATAAAAGAATGGTTGGTAGTTTAATGTATTTAACTGCAACTAGACCTGATTTGATGTATGTCGTCAGTGTTATTTCCATATTTATGGATTTTCCCATAGATTCTCACTAGAAAGTTGGAAAATGAATTCTGATATATGTTGCAGGAACACTTGGATATAGCTTCTGGTACACTCATACACCAGACAGTACTCTCATAGGGTACATTGACAATGATTTTGCAGGAAGTATTGATGATAGGAAAAGCACATTTGGTTATTCTTTCCATTTGGGTAAAAAATTTGATCTCTTGGGCATCTCAGAAACAACCCATTGTAAGCATGTCTTCTGCAGAAGCAAAATATGTAGTAGCCACCACATTAGATTTCCATGAAATTTGGCTAAGAAGACTTTTAAAGGATATGGGACAGACTAAAAATGATGCAACTTATGTTTTCTGTGATAATAACCCTGCAATACAGTTGTCCAAACATAATGTATTTCATAGAAAAATCAAACACTTTGACACTCGCTATCATTTCACTCATGAGTTAGTCAATGATGCAAAAAATTATTTACAGTTTTGTGGCTCTAAGGAACAGTTAGCTGATATGTTAGCCAAACCATTAGGAACAATTACATTTGAATATCAAAGAGAGCACTTAGGCATTGACAGTGCCAAAGATGTTCTACCAGTTGAGATTAAGGGGGTGTGTTAAAGAATGTAATCTCACTAGTCAAATGCGGCATTAATTAGTTATTTAGTTGAGTAGTTGATTTTGTCACCCTATATTGATTAGTGACCTGTAGTATTTTTTGGCCCATAGTATTGAACCATGGTATTCTTGTGATGTAATCCTATAAATACTTGACTCTAATAATGAGAAGGCAATCAATATTCCCACTCGTGTTCCATCTTTTCTTCTTCATTCATTAAGTAATCTTTAACATAAATTTCCATGAGAGATAGTGAGACTAACCCACCCTTGTCCATTTTGCAGGTAACCCCAAGGGACACACTAGGATTCGATTTTGAGACCCCCTTGAACTTTCATAATGTAAGAGGTATTTTCAACCTCAAGTAATAGATCTAAACTAGGTTCCATCATATACCCCAAAAGTTACAACTTCATCGCCTAACCTATATCCCCTTGTAAGGAACAACTTCCAAGGTTAGTCCAAACATGCATGAGTCCCTGGAGAGTGCACATTGAATCCTTTCCATTTTTCCTTTACAAATACTCCCAATGGGTTCAATGTGATTTTATTATGACATTTTCAACAACTTCACGTGAAATCATATACCAATCAAACTAACCCTTGGGAACTAAATGTAAGAAGCATTTATGTTCCCAAAAAATGGATCTAAAAGAGATTGTGTCATGTACTCGTAAGCTATACCAACTTTCTAGCTTATAACAAATAGGCAAATGGAATGAGCTAAAGGTACTTGTGCAATATAAGAAGCTGGAGTATTCTCTTCAGTGGCATTGTGGCTCCATTTTTCTACTTGGAAAAGCTCATGGATATTGATTACTTGGTAGATATGAGAGTTTGATACACTAAAGTTGAGGAGAAAGGTTCATGCTACTTATGAAGATGATCAGGATAGACTACTAGAATCCTTCCACAAGCATGGAGGTGGGTGGTGAGGAAAATAAAGAAACATATTAGGCTAGTGAGGAGACAATTGAGCTCATGGGAAACAAAGGAAAACGCCCTCCAAACCACAGGGGGTTCACTAAGTAGGTAATATTATAGCACGTGAGTTTATATTGGTGGATATGTGTGTGTGTGTGTGTGTGTGTGTGTGTGTTCAATGTGGTTCACAACCCCAGAGAAAAGTTGTTATGTCCATGGGAAGAATTCCTAGAGGTCCCACCTGAAGGGGCCTCATAACACCCTTTCAACTCTAATTATGGAACCTAACTCGGTGGAAACAACAAGCAGGGCCTTTATATATC